>JAAXCT010002021.1:0-102044 GCA_012490785.1 Eragrostis nindensis
AATGATCGGTGGTGGTGAATTAGATGGCGTGAGGCACCCTGGGGGTCCCCTCTATTATAGGGGTCGCACTGTAGATCCGTGGCCGAGTCCCATTGGAACATATCGATTTGCCTCCCGATCAAGGCAGAAATGACTCAATATTTGCTTCCCTTTTATCTCTTATTCTGTTTTATTTCTTTCTATATTTATCTCTCCTAAAACAGAATTGTTGTCCCGCAGGTCAACACAAAAGGAAAACTAACATTCTCCCCCTTGACCAAAGGGTCAACAACTAAACTTATTCTTAACTTAAACTAAAATCCCTCCTTAGTAAACCAGCGAGCACTAGACCAATGCGTTGACAGCAGCCCACGGCACACTGGGACAGCATTACCCATAGCCTCCACTAGAAAACCCTGTCAGGACTCTTACTCCTTATTTGGGGAAGATTAATGGCCCTTAAACCAGGACCTTATCAAAGCTATCCACCAGACCCATATAAAGGACATGTCTCTCAAAGAGTGTGTGGTAAACCTTTCGTAAGCGGATCCGCAATGTTTAACTCAGTACTTATATGCTTAATGTCAATTACGCGGTCCCGGTTTCTTTCTTTCACGATAAGATACTTGAGGTCGTAGAAGCACTACTCAATTTCTCTCGTTAGCGCAAAAGAAAACTGCGGCTTGATTGTCGCAGTGCATTGTGATAGGTCTCGAGATACTATCAACAATCTTTAATCCCGGAATAAAATTCTTAAGCCAATTTGCCTGTCCCGAGGCATCATAACATGACACGAATTCAGCTTGCATCGTGGATGCAGCAGTTACAGATTGTTTAACACTCTTCCATGAAATTGCTCCCCCCGCTAGCACATAAACGTATCCAGAAGTGGATCTTAACTCATCTTTATCACCAGCGAAGTCGGCATCCGTGTAACATTCGACCTGAAGGTCGTTTGTCCTCTTGTATGTGAGCATGTAATCCTTAGTGCCTTGGCAATATCTTAATGCCTTCTTAACAGCCACCCAGTGAGCCCATCCTGGGTTAGACTGATATCTACTAAAAACTCCGGTTGCAAAGCCAAGTCTGGACGCGTACAGACCTGAGCATACATTAAGCTACCAATAGCTGATGCATAGGGAACGTTCTCCATCCTTTTCCTTTCTCAATCATTCTTAGGGCACTGACCTTTATGAAGCTTATCGCCCTTTTGAATGGGACAGGAGATGTATTACACTTATCCATCTTATACTCTTAAGCATTTTCTCAATATATGCTTTCTGAGATAACCCTAGTATTCCTTTGGCTCTATCTCGGTGTATCTCAATGCCAAGTACATACGAGGCTTCACCTAGATCCTTCATGTCAAAATGAGATGACAAGAAGTTCTTAGTCTCATGCAACATGTTCTTATCGTTGCAGGCTAATAGTATGTCATCAACATACAACACTAGGATTATTAACTTTCCCACCCTTGGATTTGATATAGATACAAGGATCCACATCATTGCTCTTAAATCCAAATCTCTTAATTACTTAGTCAAACTTAAAGTTCCACATTCTGGCCGCTTGCTTAAGGCCATAAATGGATTTCCTTAATCTGCATCCCATATGTTCCTTACCCTTAATGGTAAAACCTTCCGGCTGAACCATGTAAATAGTCTCATCTAAATTTCCATTGAGGAACGCAGTCTTAACATCCATCTGGTGTAGCTCCATATCAAAATGAGCCACAACTGCCATGATTATTCCGAGAGAATCTTTAGAAGACACAGGAGAGAAGGTTTCATTATAATCGACCCCTTCCTTCTGCGTAAAACCTTTAGCAACGAGCCTTGCTTTGAACCTTTCGACCCTCCCTTTAGAGTCACGTTTTGTCTTGTACCCACTTACAGCCTACTGGTTTGACTCCATCGGGAATTTCTACTAAGTCCCATACTTGATTAGAACTCATAGACTTAAGCTCTTCTTCCATGGCTTCGATCCATTTAGTGGAATTCTCACTCTGAACTGCCTCCTTAAAGTTGGCAGGGTCATTAATCTTTCCGACATCATACAAGTCTTCACTCAAGTATGTCTCATAAATGTCAGAAATAGCCGGTCTCCTTTGCCTGCTTGACCTTCTTACTTCTGGTTCATTCACAGCAGGTTCAGGGACAGGTTGAGGTTGTACTAATGGCGCATCTTGCGCCTGTACCTCTGCTGCTGGCGCCTGGTGCCCAACGTCTGGCGCCGGGACCTCAATTTCTGGTGCCTGCATCTCTGGCGCCTGAGCTGCTGGCGCCTGAGTTACAGTGGGTGTCACTGTGTTGCTTATCTGGGGAGTAACTGGCGGTACGAACTGAAACACCGGCGTGGGTGATTGAAAATCCGGATCAGGAAGCTCAACCCGCAGTTCTTCTAAACTTATGTCCCTCTTCGGGAAATTACCACCAATATCTGAGTTTTCAAGGAACACCGCCTGTCTGGTCTCAACGAACTTAGTGTAGCGACCAGGACAGTAGAAACGGTATCCTTTTGACTTATCAGGATATCCAATAAAGTGACAACTCACCGTCTTAGAATCTAATTTCTTTTGCTGAGGATCAAATAGCTTAGCCTCAGCGGGACAGCCCCACACTTTAAAATATTTAAGTGTCGGTTTCCTCCCAGTCCACAGCTCAAAAGGTGTCTTGGGAACGGACTTAGATGGAACCTGATTAAGTATGTGGGCAGCTGTCTTTAATGCTTCCATCCACAGCTCAACAGGTAAACTAGAATGACTGAGCATGCTTCTTACCATGTCCATTAATGTGCGATTACGCCGCTCAGCCACTCCATTTTGCTGTGGTTCCCCTGGCATGGAGTATTGCGCTCTAATGCCATTTTCTTCTAAATACTTAGCGAACGGTCCCTTAATTTGACCATATTGAGCATGTTTCCCGTAATATTCTCCACCCATGTCTGACCGCACAATCTTAATTGAGGTATTGTGCTCTTTCTCAACTTCCTGTCTATATATCTTAAATATCTCTAGCGCATCGGAACGCTTTCTTATGGGGTAGATATGTCCATAGCGGGAATAATCATCGGTGAAGGTGATAAAAGAATCATAGCCATCAACCGAAGTCACGGAGAGAGGGCCACAGATATCTGTGTGAATTATTTCTAACACGCCCGTACTCCGAGTAGCTCCTTTCTTAATTGTTTTAGCATATTTTCCCTTAATGCAGTCGATGCACTGCCCTAAATTGGAGAAGTCTAATTTCTCTATTATTTCGTCCTTAATGAGACGCTCAATTCTCCCCCTCGAATGTGGCCAAGGCGACAATGCCACAAATTCGAAGAGGTCTCATTATCACGCTTACGCTTAAGTGAAATAACATTTTTTTTTGACGGGAAACAGAAGGGGAATTCCCCTGCTGTACTTTTATTAAAAAAATTAGAGGTTAGAGTTTATGTACAAAGCCAAAAAAATAAATTACAATGAGGTCAGCCAGAGCTCCATGTCCTGTTTAAGACTTGGCTTTGCTCTGTGCATTGTTAGCCGAAAAAGTGATCTAAACTCTGTCTTCCATCTAGGGAAGCTAAGCACCCCTCCATCAAAAATAATGCTATTCCGATGCGTCCATATGGTCCATGCTGCGACTGTGAAGACTTCCATGTAACATTCTCCGATAAACTGACTTTTGTATTGCTGTACCATTTCTACCACCGGTAATGAAAGGTCCCAGATTATACGTAAGGCAGTCCAGCACATTTGTGCAAAAGAGCATCCAAAGAAAAGATGGGTCAAGGTTTCCTCTGCATTATTTTGACAGAGGACACAATTAACTGAAGGTATATGAAATCTTTTCCTTCTGAGCAGGTTTCGTGTGTTCAGCCGGTCTTGTAACAAGAGCCATCCAAAGACTTTGTGTTTCTTCTGACAGCAAGAATTCCATATCCACTGAAAAGCTGGGGGCGACACTGTCTGTCCGATGAGTAAGTTATACATTCTCTTACTAGAGTAATGTGCTGTGCCCCATATATAAACCCATTGATCATTTTGATCTTCTTCCCTGTGCCAGGCTTCAAGAGTTTCCACTAGTGCTGCCAGTTGCTCTGCAGCAGGTTGAGACAGGGGCAGCTGGAAAATTCTGCTGTAGTCAGGCAGGAGGCTAATGAAACGGTGCACTGAGCAATTTGGTTCTCTAGCAAAAGAGAACAAGTGGGGATACAACAAGTGTAGGCAGCCAAAATTCCAATTATCCCTCCAAAACATTGTTGTGTCCCCTTTTCCAACTATAGCCATTGAGTATCCTCTGTATGTATCTGATAATCTACAAAGATCTCTCCACCAGAAGGAGCCACGGGGCCCTCTGGCATGTGGTGCTGGCATATTAGTGTAATAAGCTGACCAAATGAGTTTTACCCAAGGCACATCTTGCTTGTTGTAGAATTTGTGGAGGTGTTTCAGGAGCAACGCCTTATTTTGTGCTTCCATATCTATTATGCCAAGACCACCTTGCTCTTTAGGTCGCTGACACTTTTCCCATGCAACTAAGCAATTACCTTTTCGGTTGAGGTCAGAACCTCTCCACATTAAGTGTCTGCGGTACTTGTTGACCTGCTCAATAGCTCCCAAAGGCCAGCGTATAACACACATTGAGTACATTGGTAGCGCTGTAATAACTGAGTTGTTCAGTTCTAACCTTCCTCCATATGACGTCCATGGAGCAATACCCATGAGTCTTCTCTCTATTCGGTTCAGGATAGGCATGAAATCATCAATAACCGGTTTAGTAGTACCTAATGGAAGGCCTAAGTAAGTAAAAGGCATGCTGCCAACTTGGCATCCCAAAGTTGCAGCAAGATGAGCTGCCCTTTCAGCTGCAAGATTAATTGGCACTAGAAATGATTTGCTGAAGTTCACTTTTAAACCCGTTGAATCCGCGAAACATTGTAGGAGTCCTTTCAAGAAGAATAATTCCTTGGTGATTGCCGGCATGATGATTAGCGTGTCGTCTGCATACTGGACTATAGGATATTTCTGTCCATAAGAATGCGCTAGAGGCAGCGTGAGGAGGCCCTTTTGATGTGCATCATTAACCAAAGACTGCAGCAAATCAGCTGCTAGAACAAAAAGGAGAGGTGAAAGGGGATCACCTTGCCTAACCCCTCTTTTGCATTGAATTGTCTTTCCTGGGACCCCATTCAGTAGAACTTTGGATGTGCCTGATGATAAGATTGACTTGATCCAACTGATCCATTTCTGTGAGAACCCTTTATGTTCAAACATTTGCAAAATGACATGGTGCTCTACCTTGTCAAAGGCTTTCTCAAAATCTAATTTCAGGATGACTATTTCTCTTTTTGATGCGTGGCACATATATAAATATTGGAAGGCCCATGATAAGCAATCCTGGATGGTTCTACTTCTGATGAACCCATACTGATTTTCATGGATCACTTGTGTGATAATAGTCTGGAGCCTATTTGCAAGAAGCTTAGTCAACAATTTGATTGGACAGCCTAGCAAAGAGATGGGCCTGTAGTCATTAATCCCTTCAGGAGATGATAATTTGGGGATCAGAGTAATGAATGAACTATTTATGCTCTGCAAATTTAAACCTTCCTGATAGAAAGCCATACACAGGTTATAGAAATCCTCCTTAATGAAAGGCCAACAAACTTTGATGAAATGCCCATTAAACCCATCAGGGCCAGGAGCCTTATCTCCTGGCATGTTCTTGACTATTAAATCAATCTCTTCATTAAGAAAGGGCTGATCAATTTCTCCAAATTGAATATTAGTAATGAGCTCTGCCAGATTAAAATGCATTGTCTGTGTTTCAGACTGCCCCAACCTATCCTTGTAGGATGCCCATAGAACAGCAGCTTTGTGATCATGTTCAGTCACCAATGAGCCATCAGACAATTTCAGGGATGAGATATAATTCTTTCGAAATTTCTGTGTAGCAACAGCTTGGAACAGTTTTGTGTTCTCATCACCAAACTTCACCCAGCGTATGGTGGATCTTTGTTTCCAATATATCCTCTTAGCCTCAAGCAGATTTATCAAATGTACCTGTAATTGTTTCCTAAAATTCCTCTCAATAATTGATAGGGGTCTCTGATCTTCCAGTCCATCAAGCATGCCTAATACCCAACTGCTATTGTTTATCAACTTGTTAAGCTTTGACAATTCTTTGCTCCAAGCTTTTAGTCCTCTCCTGACTGTTTTAAACTTTGCATTGATTAAGCTTGCAATGTTCTCTCTGAAACATGGTAGACTCCAATAATGTTTCACTGTGGGTAGAAAATCCTCAAAAGAAGTCCAAAAATTCTCAAATCTAAACAAGGTGGATTTGGGTATTGTAGTCTCCATTTGCACTACATAGGGCGTATGATCTGAGATTGGTCGAGATAAAGGATAAACTAGAGTGTTTGGGAAATTGAGGGTCCAATTAGAGCATGTGAAAACCCAATCCAGTTTTTCCAGTAAAGCATTTTGCTGCATATTGCTCCAAGTGTATGCTCTCCCTTTAAAGGGCAACTCTACGAGATCCAGGTGATGGATGATATCATTAAAAACCAACATTTGTTGAATATCTCCACCTGGTCTGTTTCTGTTTTCAGGACTTCTCATCAGGTTGAAATCCCCCATAACAATCCATAAATCATAGGTTGAAGCGTCGTAGTTGTATAGCCAGTTTGTAAAAGTTGCTCTGTCAGTGGCATTACAGGGACCATATATATTAGTCACATAAATATCTTGTCCTGATAGGGTGGAGGTCAATTTCACAGTGAGGGCAAACCTAGTTGAGTCTATAATTGTGCCTGTAAAAAGACTTCCATTCCAGGCTGTCAAAATTCCTCCAGATGCCCCTACTGACGCTGAAAAAGCATAATTGGTATATCTGCGAGGACTAAACTTGCTGAGAAAGAATTGATCAAAATGACTTCTTTTAGTTCCTGGAAACAAAAAATAGCACAAGAGCTTTCCTCAATTTTATTCCTGATCAAATTCCACTTGTTTGGGTCATTGAGACCTCTGACATTCCATGAGAGAATATTCCAGTTTCTATTACTTGTACTCATTATTTAAACCATTGTAGATTACCAGCAATCCTGCTTGCACCACAGCACATATGAGCAGGCCAAAAAGATTCACATGCATCACCAGCATAGACATATCAACAGACAATGATATCACAGGGATTAAGGGAGTAAAAGATGACAGCTGATTATCACTCCAGGATGCAGGCAATATTTTAATCTTAAGGCACATATAATAGCAAGACCCATTAACTTTTATTGAAGCAAAGGATTGTTCATTCGACCCTAGCAGGCAAAACCAGACCATCATAAACGGGAAATGTATCATCCACACACTGACTGAGACGAGTTCACTAGGGAATAACTGAAAAAGATATCCCACGCACAGGTGGGTTGCCAGGAGCACAGGACCTGGCAGTAGCTTAATCGCTTGCACTATCATCTTCAGGATTCTGCATCAGAGCCTTCTCAGAGACAGCACTAGGCTGCATCTTGCAGAAACCAGTCCCAATGGCCCTTACATTGCCAAGGGAAAGATGCGGTGGTGGAGGAGCAGAAGTGTCAGCAGCACGACCCTGGTAAACTAGCATGACCGAGCTAGCTTCTGCATCTTTGATCTGCAGGGTCTTGCCTTTGCCTTTCTTTGAAGCTGGAGCAGAGGCAGAGGCGCGCATCTTGGATGGAGTTGTGGCTGGAGCAGGCGCCTTGGAGCTTGATGGCTTGAAGCCCTTGTTGATGGCCTCAATCCTACTGCTCCTCCTAAGGAGGGTGGTGTCGTGAGGCACAGGGCGACGACGACGACGCTTGGGGAAGTCAGCAGGCCTGTCCACAATTGCGACAGAATCCTGTCTTCCGCCTCATCTTCTGTGGACTGGTACGGCACCAGCTGCTGCTGTGGAGCCACAAGTGCAGTTTCGTGTACAGCAGCTTCTTGAGCCCTCACGTCCTGATCAGCAGCCACCATGCCCACATCTTCAGGTAGCAGTTCCTCAATACATACAGCACTTGGTCCAGCAGCACCCTGAGATAGAGATCCAGTGACAGATAATATATCCAGTGACAGTGAGATATCCAGATCAACATCCCCCAATATATAATTTGATAGACAACTGAAAAGCCCCTGAAAACCCACTGAATCATAAGCACTGTATAAAAACAAATCCGCCAATACCTCAGCATTCAGAACTGGAGCTGCCGTGACTGCCGCAGAACGCACCACTGGTACAGTGCGCGCCTCAAACCCAGGAGGCACTCTTGGGACCTGACGAACAAAGGCTGCTTCTGATGCAGCCGAGCTGTGAACAGAGTTCACTGGAACATTGTGCTGGGAGCCAGCACCCCATCCTGCAGCATTATTATAAGCACCATTACCACCGCCATGACCTTGTGGTCCTTGGCGGTCAGCTATCATCCAGCGAGTTGGAGGTGGAGGAGGTGGATGAGGGGTACGGCCATTAGGAGGTAAAGGGTCAGTGTCAATGGGCAGTTTGGAAGAGGTTTCACGCAGCAGATAAACAGCAACTGACCAGCATCTAGCAGAGGGCTCATCCCCAACAGTGACCACAACACTGTGAGGAATTCTAGCAGAGGTGTGCACTATGCATCTAATGACCACACGAGAACGGTTGGAGGATTCAATCCATTGGATCAGATTACCAAAGCTGGAAATGGCAGTAGCAATACTATTTTCATCCAAACAATCGAGAGGGAAATTGACAAGCATGAGCCAACAGTTACGGTCTAAAGCAAGGTCCTTACGATTACTGCCCTCATCATGCGGCACAAAGCTGAGAGTAAAGGTTTCAAGCTGATGATCACGACTCATGGCTATTCACGCTCAGCAGTACTACCAAAAGACACCATAGCAGCTCCTAAGCCAGAAGAGAAAATCTCACGGACATGGAGGCGAAGCGTGTTTACCACATAGCCATAGATGGCATTGGAGTAGTGAGGGAAGTCGATCGGGTCCACCTCTGGAGTCAGCATAGCGATGGCCACCTCCTCATTGATCCGCTTGCAGGAGGTGCCGAGGAAGGCATAGACGCGCTGAGGTGTCACCTCCTCCACCGAGCGATTCACCAGGGTGAAACCACGAGGGAGGAGCGACCAGGGATCCACTGGGTTGTTCGCCATTGCCGCGGGCACGGCGATCTCCGCCGCAGCGGCGGGAATGAAAAGAGGCTGATGAGTTGTAGTGGAAGGTGAAAGGGTGCGAGCAGAGGAAGCAGATGGCTCCTGTTTTTATTAAATAGGCTCGAGACTTGCTTGTTCTTGGAAACCTGGGCTGGGCCTGATTTAATGACAGCCTGATATCGCGGCTGTTTCCGTTTACGTGCCAGACACCTTCTCGCAATATGGCCATATCTATAGCAAGCCCGGCAGCGAATCAAATTATTGCAATACCTTGCCATGTGCCCCGGTGATAAACAGCGAAAGCAATCCCCAGAAAAACTGCTATGTGATTGACTGCATGAATTACTGTGCAGTGGAAACTTCTGAGCACCTGACAACCGCTGATTGTCCAGAGAATTAATATTATTCCTTAAATGAGGATCCTTCCTTAACTGAGAATCATCCTGTGATTGCGGCCTCCGTAAGAGACGCAGCAATTCAAAATTCAAACGTTGTTCATGCTCATCAGGCCGAAGAACAGGGGAATCCTTCTGAATATCCAGAACGCCATCTGAACGAAAATCCTTCTGAAGATGCCGAGAGTGAGACACAATAGGAGCAGAGATAGGACCTAATTGCTCATCAGCATAATTCAGATGATAATCTGCCGGGAATGATAATCGCTTAAAAACATTTGGTCCTGAATGAACACCAGCTGACTCAGATTGGGCCACCTGAGCATAAGATTTTCTCTTGTATGAAACAAGAGTCCATTGATTCTCTTCCAGCTGAGACCAAATTTCATATTCACGGATCCAATTTGGGCCACCATTTCCCCACAGAGCAAAATGCAACGAGAACAAAGGACACGCAAACTTACGAAGCGAATAAATTAGAAAACCAACAGCTTTAGAGAAAACCGAAATCCTGAAGCACCAATCTTTCAGATGTGTCACATGAAAATCCTTGGCCGTGCCACCAAGACACGATTGAACAATCAAACCAACTGAGTCCTCTGAGATCTTGATGGAGCAGCGACTGAATGACACCACCAAGAAAAAAGGACCCGAAGAGGAGGACGAATGAGATGAGACGGGTGAACCAAACCTGGATGCAACCTTGTGTTGAAAACCCAGACCCGGATCAAAATCCAGATCGGAGAGTCCTCCCATGGCGATCCTGCTCATAGATCACCATCATGGCCACCATCGATGAGAGGGAGGGAGGTGGGGGTGGGAGAGGGGAGCGCCATCACGACCCTTCCGTATTCAAGCTTCGTGCATTCTAGTGAAATAACATTCATCACAGAATCATTAAGAGAGAGCATATAAAGCATGCCTTGCTGACTAGCAAGACCGACATTAATCTCATTAAACTTAATCACACATTGTTTGTTGCCAAATTCACACACATGTCCCGAATCATCTAATGCTGAAACTGAAATTAAATTTCTCTTTAAACTAGGAACATAAAGGACATCATCTAAACGAAGCTGGAAGCCTCCTGGCAACTCTAAGTCGAAGCTTCCAACGCCTTCAACTTCAACGGCCGTCCCATTAGCCACTCTTAGGCTTCGCTCCCCCCTTCTTATAGTTCGGATCGAACGGAATACCTATAATGAATTAGAGATGTGCACGGTGGCACCTGAGTCAATCCACCAAGTATCAGGGGAAAAATCTGCTAAGAATAACTCATCAATGAAAGAAACAACATCAAACTTAATATTACCTTGTTGCTTCAACCATTCCTTAAAGCCTGGACAAGCTTTCTGAAGGTGGTTAGGCGAGGCGCAGAAAGAGCACGACATCTTGCCACCCTTAGACTGGTGGTTCTTGAACTTGTTGTTGTTCTTCTTGGGAGCAAAGTTCTTGTTCCCTTTGTTCTTATGCTTCTTCTGGCCTTGCTTGCTGCTGCTAGCCTCATGCTGATTCTTAGGAGTGGAGTTGAGACTAAGGTTGCCAACCATGTTCACAACATCTTTCATCTTCTCAGTCTTCATGCGCTCTTCTTCTTCAACACAATAGCTGATTAATTCACTGATGGACCACACGGTCTTGTTGGTGTTGTAGTTGATTTTGAAGGCATTGAATGTAGATGGCAAGGACGTCATGATGAAATGAACAAGGAAACCGTCAGAGATCTCCATCTTCATCTCCTTAAGCCTGTGAGCCATGTCACACATACCAAGGATGTGCTCCCTTATGCCAGTCTGTCCAGTATACTGAGAGGACACTAATTTCATGATGAGTGTACTAGCATAGGTCTTAGAGGAGCTCTTAAAGTTCTCCTCAATCTTAGCAAGGAACTCCTTGGCAGTGTAGTCAACCCCCTCTGAATTCTTAGTAGGAATGGCACCCTTGATGCCGGGGCTGATAGTGCCACTCATAACCATGAGAGCCATGCGGTTGGACTTTTCCCACTTCTCAAAAGCAGGAGAAGCAGCCTGATCAGCAGCAGGAGCAGCAGGCCTCTCCTCCCTTAGAGCCACGTCCAGATCATTCCATGCCAAGCATGTGGTGACCTTTCCCTTCCAATCCGGGAAGTTTGCTCCATTGAGGTTCTCAATGTTGCTAAGGTAGGAAGCAGCAGCATTGACGTTCGTCACTGAAAATAAGAGAAAACTGAGCTTAGTAAAATATATAATGAAATGCAAAAAATTAGTGCATGATAATAGCCCTACGTTGGTCTGATTAAATCACACAATTAAATCTCAATTTGCATCACCGTTGGGGAAAACAAACGAAATTTGTCTTAATACTCATGATTAAACAACGTTGGTCAGAAAAAATCACAAGTTTACTCTAAACAAACTTCTCGTTGGTTCCATTCATTTAGAGGCATCTCAAAGTATATTGGTGGATTTAAAACTTAATAAAACACCAACAATACATGAAACTTAAATATATACTGAAAATTTACTCATCTTAAGCTGAAAATAATGGTACTAAATACTTAAATAAAATGCCACGAAAATTTATCTTAAATTTGAACTAAATTTGAGGCAAATTCATACTGAAACCTTACTAAAAAAATGTTCAAAACTTTAAAACAGAGCGCGCACGGCCCAGAGAAAATCCGCCCAGAAACTAATTTCGCGCGGCCCAAAACTGAATAAAACGCGAGTTTGCGCGAATTTTAAAGCGGCGAGCGACTGGGCCGACGAAGCGGCCCAGCGCTACGACCCGGGCGGCGCGAAAGTGGCCGGCCCAGCCCAGCCGAGGTTTGATCGCGCCCGCACTGATCTCAGCCGTCAGATCGAGGAGGAGGCCGCGAACGGCGGAGATTAGATCGGCGCGGAGTAAAACCGGGCCGAAACCCTAGCCGCACCGCTCACTTTCTCTTTCTCCTCTCTCACTCACTCGTCTCACTCGCTCCCTTCTCCTCCCTCGCTCGCTCCGCCGCGCGCGCGTGTGAGCACGCCGCCCCGTGCCGGCCGCCGCCATGGCGCCTCGGGGAGAGGCTCGCCGGCGCACGCGTGCGAGTCAACGCGCGCGGCACCGTCGAGTCCCTCCACCTTGGTGCCCTTACGGCGTCGGTGGCGCGGATCTGAGGCAGGAGCTCGCCGGCACCCGGAGACGCACGGCGGCGAGGAGAAAAGGCGACGACGGCGACGACCCGGAGGTCATGCGCGCGCCGGGGACCCCGCGCGGCGGATCTGAGGCCGCGCGGCCCGGATCTGATGCGCGGCGAGCTCGCACCCCGAGGCGAGGAGCTCGACGGCGACCGGGGAGGAGAGGAGGTGTCGTCGGCGCATGCGCGGTGCACGGTGACCGGCGACGGCGAGGTAAGACCTCGGCCACTTAATCTTAATGCAGATTAGGGTTAGGGTTAGGTGTGTGAGCGTGTGTGATATGGCAAGAACAGAGAGAAAAAGCAATTAATCTTAACCCTTAATTACTTAGCTAAGGTGACATGGCAATCTTAAAAGATGAATCTTACTGCTTAACGAAAACCTAACTGCTTAAACATGAACTAATTAACTTAATTACTTAATTAAAACATGACTAATTTGTCATAACAGTGCATTAATCTAATTAATTTAATCATGATTTACTTTCTGCGATCATTAAAACATGAACTAGAAGCACTGATCTAGTCCTCTGAGGCTTAATTAAACACTAAAACATGAATAATTAACTGAGATCGAGACTAAAAACTGATTGATCTAGGCATCTGAGACGTGTTTGATCTACTAAACTTAGGTAAAACAACATGCCAGATCAGGATCATCACCACTGACTTAAACTAACCGATCCTTAACTGAAGCAATTCGTAGGCGATCTAAAGCGACTAGGATTGGCTAACTGATACCAACTGTTAGATCGATTAATCTAGGACTTAACAGGATCGCTATTCTAGCAATAGATCAAGACCTAGAACAACTAATCTAATGCGGAATAGGTAGATCGGATAGCATACCAGCTGCGGTGGTGTCCATTGCAGTCGGTGAAGCGGTGATGACGTCGACGGCGAGGGCGCTGTCGGGGATGTAGCGTAGCTTCTCCTTCAGCGTCCTTTGGCGATGGCGGAAGCCCTCCGGGCGGTAACGACACTGCCCGGGACGAGGAACTCGTGCTTCCAGACCTTCCAGTGCGCTTAATGATCGGTGGTGGTGAATTAGATGGCGTGAGGCACCCTGGGGGGTACCCCTCTATTTATAGGGTCGCACTGTAGATCCGGGGCCGAGTCCCATATGGAAACATATCGATTTGCCTCCCGATCAAGGCAGAAAACGGACTCAATATTTGCTTCCCTTTTATCTCTTATTCTGTTTTATTTCTTTCTATATTTATCTCTCCTAAAACAGAATTGTTGTCCCGCAGGTCAACACAAAAGGAAAACTAATAGAAATAACTTTTTGTTTTCGATTTGGTTGACTCATGGCCTTCTGAATTAGGTATTAAGTTGGCAGCTGACAGTATGGACGGGAGTGCACCCCTGAAGTACAGGAGGTTATCTCATAGCCCCATGAATAAGACAGCAACCATCGTATTATTCAACCATTCCCATTGCTCATAGGTTTTTACAAATGTCTGGGGTAGCTGTTTTGTCAATTATGGATATTGCTGACACCAAACTTATAAGGATACTTATCTATATTTCTGACATGCACCACACTAAAATTGATATGATCCGAGATGAGCATGAGCAGGTCGTGCATAAATATTTAAAAGGATGTGTGGCATAAATGGTTAACTTTCAGCACATTGCATTACAACAAATGTTAACCAAGAGAATACTAATATGGAAGATGTACAAACAACGTCAGCACCACAAAAGCATGGTTGGCCGGTAACGAACGTACTGTACCTGGAATGTTATTTTCCGACTTCACCGATACAGAGCTCTGCGATTGCCTCTAGTCCAGCTTGCTTCCTCTCTACGAAAGGAACTGGATGAAGCTCAAGACGGTAAAGCAATTCACGGGCTTGGCACTGGTAAAAGACAGTTCAATTAGGTCTAAACAAAAATCCGATGGAGCTAAATGCACCTAAAGAACAACAGAGTTATGCCCAGTACTGGTTGCCAGGAGATCGCTGCATGAAGAGGAAAATAACAGAATCGGGACTAATTAATGGTATGAAAGGGAATAGTAAAACTAATGTAGTAAGCAGCAAAATCGACATCTGAGGGCTCACCGTGAGCCAGCGGGGATGGAGCCGGGCGTGGACACTCCTGATCTTTTGCACGGGCGCGGCACGTGGGAGAAATCGGGGCAGTGGATGCGCGGGACGATTGGCGGCAGGCCACCGTGAGTCCGCAGAGATGGAGCCGCCTCCGCCGCAGCGCAAGGAGGAAGGTTCTTCGGCTCCTCGCAAGTCGGCGGCGTGGAGCATTCCAGGAAGAATCGGGAGAAGAGGAATGGACGGGGAATGGGATGGAGCTGGATGCTTCTAGAACCCAGAGGCTCGCTGCACGGGTGCGATGGGAGCTTGGTTAGAAAATCTGCATTAGAACAGTGTAACAGTAACAGCATGGGACCCATCTCTATATAGAGAAAGATAGATTATGATACACTGAGCGTCTCCAAGGGCTTCTGAAAAACAAGTTGACTAGCAAAAAATAGCAAAACTGAGATAAAAACGTGATCCAACATTCTCTCCAAAATCGTCTCCTCACTATCTAGCTCGGTATCCAGCACCCTCCGCTAGTCATCTTTCGCGAGCCCTCTCCGCTCGCCATCCCCTCCCGCGCGCTTCGTCCTCCTCCATCGCGTCCAGCCCGCCCTCCCGCGCGCCCTCCCCGCCCCAGCCCCTCCCCTGCCGGGGCCGCCCGTCCCCGCCGCGCTTCCCCCGCCGCGTCCGCACGGACCTCGAGGTCCCCGAGCAGTGCCCCGTCCCCGCCGCGTCCGCGAGGGCCTCGAGCTCCCTGAGCAGCGTCCGCGTCCGAGAGTCACCGCGTCGCATTCGTCGTTAGCCATCGCAGCTTACGAGCTGGGTTCACTCGTCGTCAACGCTCGCGTACCGCTCAAGCAGTCAGGCGCTCAGCTCTCAGCTGCGCGACGGCTTCCTCGCCGTTCCGCTCCCAAATCACGCGATGAGCAGCGGCTCGGACGTCGTCCACAGCGGCCGGTGCCACTGTCGGCGCGTGCGGTGGCAGGTCGAGGCCCCGGTGAGCGTGGTGGCGTGGATCTGCAACTGCTCTGCTCCATGCACGGGAACACCCACTTCGTCGTCCCCGCCAGGAGGCTTGTGTTGCGTCACGAGGTTCAGGAAAGATCCAGGAATCAAGAAAAATAATAGAGCAGTTCCAAGGACCAAGAAGCAATTCAAGGGATCGAATGACGATTTGATGCAATCTGTGAACCGGACATCTCAAGCTAGTTCAGAGAGACCTCAATACTCACAAATTGTTTGGATTCAGGCAGGCTCCTGGCGTGAGACTCGAGCATCAGTGGAGCACGACGGCGCAAGGGACAAAGGCAAGCACGAAGAAGTCCCGCGAGCGGGGCCGTGGAGTAGCAGCCCGGAGAAGAAAGGAAGAAGAAGAAGAAAGGATTTAGAGAGGCTGTTGGGTTTCATCATGTTTTTGCTAGCTATTTTGTTTTACATAATAGCTAAATCAGGATTTTGGCTATTCATTTTTACCAAGTCTCTTGGGGACGCTCTCCTAATTTTTTGTGCAGATGCATGTGCACCCACAAGCTACTATGTAGCTTCGCCAGTGGATGGTGGGCCCGTGAAGCCTAGATGTGCGCTCGCGTATTTCTTCGTGGTGCGTCACGTGCCACGACGCGCGGCAAATGAAATCACTCATGAAAATTACTTGACTATGGCCCCATGATGCTTGACATGTGGGCCCGTGGAGAACTTCATGGTGTGCAATGTGTCATTTTACGCGGTAAAACGAAATTAGTGACGAAAATGGTTTGACCGTGGACCCTCTCTTGCTGACTAGGATGCCACGTAGGCCCAAAGGCTCGTGGAGTGGGGTTTATGACGAATAATGTGGGTCCTCGTTGGCCGCCGGACTTGCGACTGTATTTTTAGTGACGAAAGCGGCCACCCGAAACAGTCAACGGGTGGCACCGAACGATACTGTTCATGAGTTGCGTCACTAAATCATCTTGAGTTACGCGGTTTTTTAACACAAATATGGCCTGCTAGTGACGAAACATGAAAAACGCCACAAAGTTGGCGGAAAACGAGGAAAAACCCTAAAATAGTGACGGATGAACAATAATTTTGTCATAAATCTATAGATCTGTACTAGTGTCTCCTGCTGCTTCTGCAACTAATAGGCACCAATCTACGCAAATGACCACTTTCGGCTCTTGTAATGAACTCGTAATCTCTAAGGTTAGGTGTTCATGTCTAAGGCTAGGATATGATCCTGTTTAGGGCGAATTGAAGTTCTAACAATCGCCGCCCCCACATCTCCTCGAGCTCATCGAGGTCGCCTCTTTGCCGCATTCCTCGAGCTCCCGCCGCCACCGCACTAGTTGAGCTCGTCCCACCGCGGCACCACACTAGAACAGATATTCTGATTAATGACGATTTTAAGGTGTCGCCGACCGCTGCTAGTGACGAAATTTTCGTCATAAATCGCGACTTATGACCTTTTAGCGTCCGTCAGTGTTGGTCGTTTGTACGCACCTACTTATATGCCGCAAGTGGACGGTGTACAGTTGTAGCACTTTTTCTCTTATAGTATCCCAAGGTTTAATATCGAACCACAGAGAACAAGCGGGACTTAAAATATTATTTAAACTACTAAATTAATATAGCAAAAGTGTGTGTGGAAAGGATGGTTAACAACTAGAGATGAAAGAGCCTGCGGTTGTAACAAGGTTATGTAAAGGATTCTCTCCTATGGTTCGGGATGCTGGCATGCAACTCTAATTAATGGTCGATTGATAGGTTTAGTATTCTACAAGACATGGTGGTTTCGTTCGCCCCGATCCTGCTACGACAAGGATTAATAGCTCCCCACTGGTTTCTTGCACTATGTAATAAACACGTATTGATCAGATACGAATTCAAAGCATCACATAGACTGAACACATCAAAAGAGTATTGTAAGCATGAGAGTTACATAACCAGATTTCCCTCGCCACGGAGAGAATATGAGATCTACTCACGCATCATACTGCAACACATGAACATGGGTACAGTAGGATGCGGGATTTTGGCGTGGTTCCGCAGGTGCCGATCGGCACGGCAGTGTGCCGGTCGGCACGATCTTCCCTTTTGGTGGTGATGATCGGTGATCGCCGTATTCGCCGCCACAACCTTCAACCTAGGTCAAAACCTCTATCTGTTTTTTTTCTCGTCGCCCCGTTTCGTGACCAAGATCTTCTCTTTATAGTTCCTTCCGATTGCGGGCTGGATTTCATCGACTCTGACTCTGACATTTCTTCTGGGCTTCATATTCTCCGAGTGGGCTTCATGTTTGGGCTCGATCTCCGTGGTGCCGGTCGGCACGGGGCTGTGCCGACCGGCACGGCTTCCAATTTCTCCGTTCTTCAAGCCTCCGGCTGCTCTTTATCCGTAGTCTCTCAATTTTTACCTGTTTCCTGCAATTCCTTCGAATACACAGAAACTACGCATATATATAATAATGGGGGTTAATTGTTAGCAATAGTGACATAATAAGGTATTAAATACCTTATTTGTCATATAAAATGAGTACCTAGAAAGCACCAACAGCTCCCCCACACTCAAATCATTGCTAGTCCTCGAGCAATACAAATCAAGAAAATCATCACCGTGCTTTTATCATGCTAAGAAGCAAAAACTCTCACAAATCTTCAACTTAGCTATCGTCAATTATCTCATCAAGTTAGTATCCCTCCACAAGACTTTCTCTCAATTTTGAAAACAATTTCACCTCAAAACTTGAGCCGACCAAATCAATCACAAGGCTTATGAAACAAATTTTTGTCTCCCTTCATATCACGAAGATGAATGCAAAAGCTTTAGAATTCACTCAATCGCTCAAATGTGTTTCCTTCCCTCTCCTATTCTATAATATAAGGCTCTTTTGTGGATCTCGGAAAGTAGTATAACCAAATTGAATCAAAAGAACAACTAAGTCAACAATTCGCTCAATCATGCCTTCAAAAGGAGTTTCCATTATGAGAACACAGAATATAAGCACAAGGATCAATGGTAATGCGAAGTAGATGAGAATGAAAGAAATAGAATTAGGATAGGATCAAGCTTGAAGTATATACAGATCTTTGAAAATTTTGACTCCTTCTGCAGTCTGCTTCCTCTAATATTCATTTTTCCCCCCATTTTTTTTCGACCTTTTTTTCTTTATCTTTCTTCTGTGCCGATCGGCACATGTGTGTGCCGGTCGGCACCTGGCTCATTTTCTTCTTTTTCTTCTTTTCTTCTTTTTTTTCTGTTATTGCAGACTGCTATCAGAGCATGTTTTGAATCGAAATCTGTCGAAACTTCACATTTGCTTGTAGGTTGTATCAAGGAGGAGGGAGAAACGATGAAATATCGGTTTTTGGATAGAAAGAATTTGATGACAGATGGCTAGCAAACTGAGATGAACAAATGAAACTTCTCCCTTCTAGCGTAGTCGTAATCAAGAGCAAAGAGTTGACAAAGATGCCTTCTTATCAAAAGGTTTATGTGTTGGCTTCTCTCATCTCATTTGGCTAAGTGTAATAGGTACAAAATCAAATCCTTAACTAAATGCTTCAACTATGATGATAGAAGGGGTTTTCGAAAAGTGAATATAAAGCCAAGCGATTATTCAATAAACTCAAGTAGATTGGCAAAACGATCGTCAAAAAAAAAATCAAGAATATGGGGTAAGACATCGATTTGACAACTAACATAAACTTCATTCAAGACATTGCAATCATTCTTGACCTCGAAGCTTAACTAAGCACACCATCTCAAACCTATCTAAGAAAACTCTCACACCTTCACACACTAACTCAATCCAAACTAAATTGAAGCAAACGACCTTAAAAAGTGTAAGGGCGAATCCCCCACACTTAAACTTTGCAATGTCCCTATTGCAAAAGAAAAGGAACTAGACCAAACTAATCTGAAATGCCATGCCTCCTCAACATGCTAAATATGCTTCAAATGTTCCGCATGAGAAAAGAGTAATCCGCCGGCCATGCTCTCCATATCATCCATTCGTATATCAATGTCCCAACGGTGCCTATAGCATCTTTCCATGTCATAATAAAGACGTTCGATGTTTCTTCTGCAGATTGGGCAACAGTTGGCAGGACGATCATGACGCTCATCGCGCAGGGGCGAGTTTCTGTTAAAACCACTCTGTGCTGATCGGCACATGCTTCGTGCCGGTCGGCACAAAACTCCATTTGCTTGACAGCGCGTCCCCGCACTCCCTTGAGCTCCTGCAAGGCTTCCTGTAGCTCCTTCTGCACTGGGTGGTTCGGCATCAACAGGTTCGGGCTCGTCTTCCATCGGTTCTCCTCGGGATCTTCTTCCGGATCCTCTTCGGGATCTTCTTCCTCCTTTCGCAACAAGATTAGCTAATGGGTGTTCATGCTTGTTGGCGCGCTTAATACGAATATTTTACCGCCAACACCATTCATAAAACCATCATACAGGATAAATAAATTCTTTTATATAATGGCTCTCCACAAGTTTTGTTGAAGTATTTGAAGCAGGAAGCAATATGACGAAATTCACAAAAACGGGGGATAAAGCCCACGGCCGGCCCAACCGTAGGCCGGCCGGCCTGCTCAGGCTCCCACCGAGGTCCAGCTCCTCCCCAGAGGCCTTCTACAGCTTTCCCACGTGGAATTCAAGGCCCAGCCCAATATCAAACAACCGACATTCTAGAACATGGGCTTTTGGGCCTAAACCTGAAGGCCACTCTACTTCTGCCGACCCCATGAAGAAACCGACCTTCTTACCGCCCTCAGGAGTCATCAGAGCCGTCCAGGGAAGAGGCGGTGGCGAACCGACCACATCAGTGGCCGGCCGGCCACCCTATTAGGCCGGCCGGCGACCTTTGCTCCACCGACGTCCCAGCTTCGGCCAGATGATCCCCACCGACTCCAGCAAGCTATAAATAAACCCTCCGGCTCCAGAAGCAAGACACACCTCATTTTGATACTTCATTTTAGTCTTTTGGTAGTAGGATAGTGTTGCTAGGAGAGAGTGAGTGAGAGGGAAGGAGAGTTAGAGGCCCCCCGCATGTCGGGACTCTACTTCTTCGTCGCCTCCGGTATGCTCCTCGCCTGGGAGTAGTCGTCTTAGTCTTCCAGGCCGGGCAACATGTAAGAAGATTATTGGTCGGCAATAAAGTAAGGTATTCTGCTTTATTTATTTGTGGGTTCCAGGTTTGCAGTAAATATTTATTTATTTACTGCGTTGACTAGTACATGCTAGCTTTTACTAGTTGTGACGATAGATGTAAACATGGTGTTTAGATCTTGAGTTATCCCTGGTTTCTCTTGACCCCACGGAGGATGGTAGCCGCGAGTATGTGTGACAGGCTACCGGTCTCTGTAATCCACCACGTCCGGGTTATTGTTTTAGTAGGGAGGGTCAATAGCACGTAATTCCCCAAGTTAGTTGAGCCTAATTCTCGGGTTGCTACCTTGGCATGCGTGTGCCCCGAAACAAATAATAGAGTAAGGACCTTACCAAATTGCCAGCTACATAGCTCTTATCATTAGATTGCCTGGCCAGAAGACCCTTTTATTACTGCTACAAACTCCGCTTCTGTGAACCACCTTTACGGATCAATACCTCTAGTGTTTAGGCTTTAGTACACTATACGTTCCCTGTGGATTCGATACCCTAGGAATACTCCTTGTGGTGAAAGCTACATCGGTATCCGTACGCTTGCGGATTAATTTCTGTTAGGCCTTAGGACTGCCAACAAGCTTTCTGGCGCCGTTGCCGGGAACGGTAAGCTGTGCTAAAATTCGAACCTAGAGGCGCCCGTTAAAGGTTTTTATTTTCTTTTGTTTCTTTTGTTCTCTTTTGTTTTTCTTTTTCTTTTATCAATCATATCATGGATACTACTCCGTCGATCTTCGACGCCGCTGCTCCGAAAGGAGCACTATTGGAGCCTGCACCAGCATCCAAGCCATCACAGCTGTCAGTTATGAGATTCGTCCAGAGCTGATTGCCTTGGTGAAGGGATCTGAGTTCCGCGGGAAGATCATGAAAATCCGTACGCACATATGCGTTACTTCGAGAGGCTCTGTTCCACAGTTGTTACATCAGGAGTTCCGAGAGACAGTTTCAGATGGTTGCTGTTTCCGTTCTCCATCACTAGCAAAGCAGAGCTCTGGTATGCCAAGCACGTGAGTGAAGCTCAGGGAGATTGGGCTACTCTCCGGAAGCTCTTCTGTCTCAAATACTTCTCTCCACAAGGTTATTGCTCTTCGCAAGAAGATCATTACCTTTGAGCAAGGCGGAAATGAGCCATTAGGAGCTGCCTGGGACCGTTTCCTGACCTACACTCTAGAAGGACCAGATCTGGGAATTCCATCACAAATACTCCTTCAACATTTTGCTGCGGGACTCACTCCAAACAGCCGTAACTTCTTGGATACAGCTTCCGGAGGGTCGTTCCTATACAAAACAATTGAAGAAGGATTTGACGTGTTGGGGAAAATTCTCAGCAATTTAGGCTCCTATGATGCAGTTGCCCCTGAAAAACATGAAGAAGAGGCACAAACCATAGTAGAGACACCTTCAGTTAGCTCACCAGAACAGGAGAAGTGTGCATGTGTGGTACACCCCCAAGCAGAACCACCTCGACCACCGCCAGCTCCGAAGGCAGAACAAGAACCGTTCTATGTCTGCCCCTCGAATCCTACGCTATTCAAGGATAGCCAAATTCTCTCCGAAGGACAGAATCAAGTTGAGTCCACTCTTCCTCTTCTACCATACGAGGAAGAGGTAGACTTAACGAGATTCGGTAATACAAGGACTTACCCGATGGAGAAGAATTGCTATGTTGAAAAGGCTGAGCTAGATGAGCTAGATTGGGAAGACAAGGTAGATCAAGACACACGTCTGCAGAAACTGTCTGCCGTCTTCAGCGAGGATTGGCTCCAAGAAACAGAATGCTCAGAGAAGGCTATCAAGCTCAATGAAAAGTCTGAGAGCATTCTAGTAAAGTATGAGCATAAACCACCAATTGAGGCCAGCTATGACTTAAGAGCAGGAGTAAACATTTTGTCAAAGCAGCAGGCCCAGCGATTGACGGTAGAAATATCGAGCCTTATACCATCAGGGAAAAGGCTGATATTCCGGAACAAATGCTATCAAGCTGAGGGGATCTTGCGAGAATTGGAACTAGAAATCAATGGGCAGCCCCTGCTCATGAATTTCTACATCTTTGACATTCCCGACAAGAACTTCTTCCCTTATTGGAACACCGATTGCAGCACTCACAAAGATGAGAAGCGGCCAAGAAGAGTTGGAAGTCCCAATGGGAAGACAAAGCTTCTCCATCGACATCCGAAGAGCACTCAATGCCAAGGCAGAGGAGAAATCTGAGAAGATGGATGAATACGCGGCCATAGAAGAAGCAGCGGCCGTTGAATTCTTAGAAGCTTCGCAGTTTGATACGGAGGAAGATGCACAATACTTCAATGAAGATGAAGACCCTTCCCCCTATTTCCACTCAATAAGCATGAGAACCAGCTCCAACACCTGTCGAGCTCAAACAGTTGCCACCTGGTCTCAAGTACAGTTTCCTCTTCAGATCAGACCACGCCTGTCATCATCAGTGACAAGCTGTCAGAGGAAGAAGAGAAGAAGCTAGTAGCCGTGCTAGAAAAATACAGATCGGTAATAGGCTACTCACTAGCAGATCTCAAGGGAATCAGCCCAGAATTCTGCACACAAACGAATCCCGTGGAACCCGATCACAAGCCTGTGCGTGAGCACCAACGACGCTTGAACAATGCCATGAGAGATGTAGTTAAGAAGAAATTTTGAAGCTACTCAAGGCAGGTATAATTTACCCGTTCAGGACAGTCAATGGGTTAGCCCCGTCCAGGTAGTACCTAAGAAGGGAGGGATGACAGTTGTGAAGAATGAAAAGAATGAGTTGATCCCTCAGCGCACGTGACAGGATGAGGATGTGATCGATTACAGGAAGCTTAATAAAGCAACAGGAAGATCACTACCCGCTCCCGTTCATTGATGAGATGCTCGAAACGGTTGGCGAAGCACTCGTTTTTCTGCTTCTTGACTGTTATTCAGGGTACTCATACCTAACCCTGAGACTACCTACATTCCTTATTGACATACCGAGATGTCAATTCGACCTGTTTAGACGAGATCGCATTCTCATTGATCATGCGCAATCATTCGTACATGACCTTATTGCACATACATCCAATATCCAGAAAGTATCTACAGACACATTTGAACATTTGAACTACAGTACTACAGGTCTTTCTTGACTTCCTGCTTAAGTGTTTCAGGTACCAATCAATCAGTTCCACTTCAGAGAAGAAGTGATGAACTGAGATGTCCTTATGGACATGGTGAGATATGAACGAATTCTATGCGTATTGTCGTCTGCTTTCAAACGGAGTGCACAGTTGCATGGCAATCTTCTCAGACTTAGTGGAGAAAATAATGGAAGTATTCATGATGATTCTCGGTCTACGGTGAAACATTCGACAGATGTCTCCAGAATCTAGAGAAGTACTTCAGAAATGCAAGGATGCAGATTTGGTTTTGAATTGGGAAAAATGTCACTTCATGGTGACAGAGGATTGTTCTTGGGCACAAGGTCTCTGCTCGGGGGATTGAGTCGACAAAGCCAAGATTGAGGTAATTGAGTCGCTTCACCTCCGAGAAACATAAAAGGGATCCGCAGCTTCCTAGGACACGCGGTTTTTATAGAAGGTTCATCAAGGACTTCTCCAAAAAGGCGAGACCTCTCACCAGTCTCTTGCTAAGGACGCACCGTTCATCTCGACAACAAGTGCATGGAGGCATTCAATGACTGAAGACAGCTTTGATATCAGCCCCCTTATCCAGCCACCCGATTGGTCACTCCCCGTTCGAAATCATGTGCGACGCAAGCGACTACGCCGTAGGAGCAGTGTTGGGACAGACTAGGAAAGAAGCATCATGCCATCGCCTATGCTAGCAAAACTCTCACTGGACCTCAACTCATATGCAACCACTGAGAAGGAATTGTTGGCTGTGGTGTATGCTATTGACAAATTCAGATCGTATTTGGTTGGAGCTAAGGTGATAATTTACTCATTACTCAGATCGCAGCCCTCAAATATCTCCTGACAAAGAAAGATGCTAAGCCACGTCTTATCCGTTGGATACTCCTCCTTCAAGAATTTGATTTGGAGATCAGAGACAGAAAAGGAGTAGAGAATACTGTGGCAGATCATCTCTCGCGATTGCAGACGGAAGATCCTACTGGACTACCCATTAATGACTGCTTGAGAGATGACATGTTACTAAAGGTAACAAGCACCGACCCTGGTATGCAAACATTGTCAACTACATTTGTAGCAGGATATATACCGCCAGGGGAGGATAAAAAGAAGATCATCAGGGACAACAAGTATTACTTATGGGATGACCCATATTTGTATAAAGTCTGCACCGATGTCTCCTGAGAAGATGTGTACCCACATGTGAGGCTATGCAAATTATTGACAGATGTCATTCATCAGCCTTTGGAGGTCACTATGGAGTATTTCGTACAAGTGCCAAAGTCTGGCAAAGCGGTTTTTTACTGGCCAAACATGTACGAAGATACAAAGGAGTATGTTAGAAGATGTTCTCGCTGCCCAGAGAGTAGGAGGGATCAACGCTCGTGATGCCATGCCCCTAACAAATAATCTTCAAATCGATGTCTTCGATTGTTGGGGCATAGACTTCATGGGACCTTTTCCAAACTCTGAGGGATATGAATATATTCTAGTGGCAGTCGACTATGTCTCTAAATGGGTGGAGGCTCTTCCATGTCGAAACGCTGACTCCATCCACTCCAAGAAAATGCTCCAAGAAGTCATCTTCCCACGGTTTGGTACACCTAGAGTACTAATCAGTGATGGAGGCTCGCACTTTATCGATAGGACATTCAGAAAAATGCTCTCATCACTCGGTATTGCTCATAGGGTAGCAACCCCATATCACCCACAGACGAGCGGTCAAGCGGAGACATCTAATAAACAAATCAAAAATATTCTCCTGAAGACCGTCAACCAAATGGGCAAGAATTGGAAGTCGAAGCTGCATGAAGCATTATGGGCATACAGGACAGCTTACAAGACTCCAATCGGCATGACTCCATATCAACTGGTATACGGAAAGACATGCCACTTACCCGTCGAGCTAGAGTTCAAGGCTTACTGGGCAATCAAGAAATGGAACATGGACCTGGACCAAGCCCAAGTGAAGCGACAGATTCAGATCTCAGAGCTCGAAGAATTGAGGGAGAAAGCGTACCACAGTTCGAACTCTACAAAGAGCGAACGAAGCGGTGGCACGACAAGCGCATTCGGGAGAAGCACTTCACACCAGGTGATAAGGTACTTATGTACAACTCCCGCGTTAAATTATTTGGTCATGGTAAGCTTAGAAGTAAGTGGGATGGCCCCTATACGGTGGTGGAAACATCTAACCATGGGGCCGTCACTCTCCAAGGTAATGACGGAGAGCACTTTAAGGTAAATGGCCAGCGCTTAAAAATCTTTCTAGAACCCTCCATGCCGGAACTCGAGGAAGTAGATGTCATCGAGTTCACGTGAAAATCACCATCTACGGTCTAGCCCCGACCTTAACCGAGCCTTGTTTTTCCCTTTTTTCTTCTTATTTTATTTTCTTTATATTCAAACTAAAATAAAATTTTGGTTTTCGGGGGAAGCGCAGGCCGGCCGGCCAGGCACCCAGGCCGGCCGGCCCCTCAGATTTTCAAAATTTTTTCGAAACTTTTTGTGGCGGCGCCCCCGATCAACCAAACAGAATACCGAACCCTAACCCTGCGGCTTCGGGCCTTCTCGCCTGGAGTGGATTTTTCACCTTCTAAACACATTGAAAATTCATTTTTCTCCACTCCTCCATCTCAAAAGTTTCGGCCATGGCTGAGAAGGCACCTTACCAGAGCTTCTCCACCATGTCTCCCACCAATTCCAAGCCCCCAATTCAAGAGCCTCCAACACCACCGCTCGGAGCAGCGATCCTCCTATCTCGATCAATTTTCGGTCAACAACAACGAGGGATCCAGCGCAGCGAGGTACCTCGACTTCGTGGACACCTGGGGGGCCGAGCTGGAGGCCGACCTGCTCGCAGCCGGGGCTAACCCCGGCCGGCCGGCCTATCCACCTGGCCGGCCGGCCAGCCCGAGGCGCGGCAGGAGCCCATCCAGGGCGAGCGCGAGCCCCAACTCGGGGAGATTCCTTTCCCCCTCTGGTGGCATCGGGAAGAAGCAGTACCGCGGCGGCATTACGCATCCCGTGGTTGGCGAGCTGTCCCCCAAGACGGGGAAATCTCCAGCACTTCCGACTCCCACTCCAAGGCGGAGATCGCGCCGGCGTACCCCGTGGTAGAACAATCCGAAGAGGATCCGGACGAGCCTACGGACGCCAGCCAATCCAAGGATGAGTCTTCTCATAGGACATCTAACGGTGCCTGGGAGACGCTCCCCCCCTTCACCTATCTGGGTGCTAGGGGCAAGAAGTGGAGGCGAGAAGGTGATGTACTACAAGGCGCCTAAGGGGCTCATCTGAAGGCTGAGTCGAATGACTCATCACCCGCGCAGAAGCTGCTCGCCGTTCGCCGCCGCCGATCACCGGTCCTCCCGGCCAGATGGAGTTCAGCGATGGCGCCCATGACCCCATCAAGGAGCTGCAGATCGCGCTCCAAAGGATGGAGGCGCGCCTTGCTAGGTGGAGGACAACCAGGGTGAGATGCACATGGATCTGGAGGACAACAAGGACAAGATCAATCTTGTCCGGAAAGGGAGCATGGCCAAGATGAAGAGGCTCTACAAGCTCACAGGGTTCAGCGAGCACTTCGAGGCCCCCTCACCATAGGAGCATTAGGATTAGAGAGCGGCGCTTATTAGTTTGCTTTTGTTTAATTCCCCTTCAAATTCGTTTAGGTTTGCTTTGAATTAAATTAGGTTTGCTTAAATTATTTCCTTATGTAAAAGCGCCCAATGCTCCTCTGAATAAAATAAAAATTTGCCTCTTAATGTTTACTGAAATGAGTGTTTATTTAATTGATTGTTGGTTTATGTGGGTAACCACATAAACCAACCTCTGTACACTCACAATTCCCCCGAGCGCGCAGGATAAAAATGTTGTACAGGTGATTGTGCACGGCCACGACGAAACAGAGGCGGAACGGGGCGCATGCCCAGCCGGCCGGCCCGCATGCCAGCCGGCCGGCCCGCTCGAACGCCGAACAGGTTCAAATTTTTCGGACTTGTTCTGTTATATATCCCCTCTGCCTGTTTCACCTGTCTGCTAATAAAAAGATTTTACGAAGATAAAACTAAATAAAACAAAACTCTTTTAACATCATCGTTTTTGTGATAATGTTATTTCACAATTTTTTCTTGCTCACAATATTCTATTAAGGACGCTCTTGTCTATTTTGTTGTGAGGTTTGATAATGCTTAAATCTTGACTCCTATCTTCCATGATTTTCTCGGAAATCTTACCTTGCCTTTCAATCTGACTGTCACAAATTCTCTAAAAATACCTATTAGAGCCAAACAAAGATAGATTTTATAACTCCTCAAAAGCTAATCTTTTGTGGTGAGTATAATTAAGGTTTAATTCTCTAAAGTTGCATGCACTCCTCAAATGTCAGTCATATGGAAGTGACTCATCCACCTGATGGCAGGCATTGAAGAAAATTCTGCCTTATTGCTCTCTGCCCCGCACTAAGAGGCTCCGTCTGCCTTATGTATCCTGGGAACCTCTCTAAAAAAAAAAAAAAAAAAAAAAAAAAAAAAAAAAAAAAAAAGTAAGAAGAAAAGTTTCCCAAATTAAAAAAAAAAAAAAAAAAAAAAAAGAGGCAAGAAGGATTGATATATTCATTTTGGGCAGAGTGCATAAGACACAATCTTTCCGCCAAAGTATGAGTCATATCCAAAAGAATCATTTTGCCATTGACTGGGCTAGGAGGATGTGCATTGCTCTTTCTAGAATTTCTCCTTAATTCTACAATATCCGCAGAAGATTATGCTCTCCTTACCAACCCCCAGATATAAGCCATATCAGAAAATAAGGAAAGCATCTTTTTGTGAAGACATTTTTTCCACAACTCTGAGTGACTCAGACTTTGAGAATTTGTATGACACGATGAGAAGAAAGGGAAAGTTTGAAATCCGAGGATCTTTGGGTTTGAAAAGGGTCTCTGATTTTCGCTGTTCAACCTTTCAACTTCTCAAGACAATGAGCTTTAGCCACTTACACATAGTGAGCCTGAAGAATTGTTGAGATAATTCTATCATATCACCTTGATGATGTCTTTTCTTTGGTTCAACAATCTTTTTGCTCGGGACGAGCAAAGATCTAAGTCTGGGGGGGTTGTTGGCGCTGCTTAATACGAATATTTTACCGCCAACACCATTCAATAAAAGCCATCATACAAGGATAAAATAAACATTCTTTTATATTAATGGCTCTCCACAAGTTTTGTTGAAGTATTTGAATGCAGGAAGCAATATGGACGAAATTCACAGAAAACGGGGGATAAAGCCCACCGGCCGGCCCAACCGTAGGCGGCCGGCCCTGCTCAGGCTCCCACCGAGGTCCAGCTCCTCCAGAGGCCTTCTACAGCTTTCCCACGTGGAATTCAAGGCCCAGCCCAATATCAACAACCGACATTCTAGAACATGGGCTTTTGGGCCTAAACTTGAAGGCCACTCTACTTCTGCGCCGACCCCATGAAGAAACCGACCTTCTTACCGCCCTCAGGAGTCCATCAGAGCCGTCCAGGGAAGAGGCGGTGGCGAACCGACCACATCAGTGGCCGGCCGGCCACCCTATTAGGCCGGCCGGCCGACCTTGCTCCACCGACGTCCCAGCTTCGGCCAGATGATCCCACCGACTCCAGCAAGCTATAAATAACACCCTCCGGCTCCAGAAGCAAGACACACCTCATTTTGATACTTCATTTTAGTCTTTTGGTAGTAGGATAGTGTTGCTAGGAGAGAGTGAGTGAGAGGGAAGGAGAGTTAGAGGCCCCCGGCATGTCGGGACTCTACTTCTTCGTCGCCTCCGGTATGCTCCTCCTCGCCTGGGAGTAGTCGTCTTAGTCTTCCAGGCCGGGCAACATGTAAGAAGATTATTGGTCGGGCAATAAAGTAAGGTATTCTGCTTTATTTATTTGTGGGTTCCAGGTTTGCAGTAAATATTTATTTATTTACTGCGTTGACTAGTACATGCTAGCTTTTACTAGTTGTGACGATAGATGTAAACATGGTGTTTAGATCTTGAGTTATCCCTGGTTTGCTCTTGACCCCACGGAGGATGGTAGCCGCGAGTATGTGTGACAGGCATACCGGTCTCTGTAATCCACCACGTCCGGGTTATTGTTTAGTAGGGAGGTCAATAGCACGTAATTCCCCAAGTTAGTTGAGCCTAATTCTCGGGTGCTACCTTGGCATGCGTGTGCCCCGAAACAAATAATAGAGTAAGGACCTTACCAATTGCCCAGCTACATAGCTTCTTATCATTAGATTGCCTGGCCAGAAGACCCTTTTATTTACTGCTACAAACTCCGCTTCTGGAACCACCTTTACGGATCAATACCTCTAGTGTTTAGGCTTTAGTACACTATACGTCCCTGTGGATTCGATCCCTAGGAATACTCCTTGTGGGAAGCTACATCGGTATCCGTACGCTTGCGGATTAATTTCTGTTAGGCCTTAGGACTGCCAACATGCTCAGGAGTTGTCTCTATATAGCTCACCGATTCCGAAGTATATCTTGCTCGTGGCTTTGAAGAAAGACGAGCGGAACGCCGAACTCCCTCTACTTCTTTTGATCTCTTAGGGTCTGGCTCATCATCAGAAGAATCATCAGATATCTCAACAAAATCCACAACCTTGAGGTCGTGCCGATCGGCACAAGCTCTGTGCCGGTCGGCACCCCTGCCGTTCCTTGCAAAATATGCTTCTAGATCTGCAAGGTTGCGTGCTCTATTCTGTGCAGCATTGTCCCTGTCAATACGCCTCTGAATTTCATCATTGATCTCTTTAGGGGTCATGCGCCCGTGAGCAACGGGGAATCCATCATCAAAGACAAAAGTCGCAGGGATGCATTCAGGATCAGCTAGATAATTTTCAATCTGTCTCTGATGGTCTTTCTGACAGTAAAAACACTTACATCCAAAACCTCTTGTATTCTTGTGTTGTATCTTCTCCTGGAGGTCTTCCCAGACAGTCAGGACGCGAGGAGGCACAATGTGCCGATCGGCACATGGTACGTGCCGGTCGGCACCGCCGTCAAAAGTTCTTCCATCGTTCAGCCGAGACCTATGGATGGTCAGAAAGCAATCTCTGTCTAACTCTTCCCTCGCGCTATCAGTAAGGATCGATTCAAATGCGATAAGATCATCATATGTGAAAGGACGTTCCATAGCGAGAAGTCGATCCATTGTGTACCTACCGAAGACTGGTGTGCTATCATCAACCTTGGATTTACCTTTGCGTACGAGCACCTCTCTGACCTTCTTCCGAAGGGCTTCATCCATCTCCTTCTTCTCTCTATTGAACACATCCGCTTCGCTCTTGGACATCCATCGTTGCTTCAAGTGCGACCAGACAATTGGATTGTCTTCGGTGGGGTTAAGGCTTCTGTCGCTCTCCCATGGCAGAGTCGAACTCATTGGCGAAAGTTCGCCGTCGCGCCGATCGGCACCTCCTCTGTGCCGGTCGGCACCCTTGTCGTGCCGATCGGCACCGTCTCCTCCGCTGCCGATTCCGCCGCCTTGCATTGCTCTGTATTCTTAGGGTTTTCTGGCGGCGCTCGATTTTTGATAATGAGATCAGGGACGACTCCGTCATATATATCCTTAATTCTCTTGATCCAAACGGACTCTATCTCTTAAATTTGGAAGTCATCGAAGCATGTCTTGGAGGAAGGGCAAAAACTCGACTCAAAAACGACACGGACTCTCCCGTGCCGATCGGCACGGTCTTGTGCCGGTCGGCACGGAGGCAACTTTGCCTCGCACGACTCAGTAAAATCAAAGAAGCAGAAAACACACAGAAAAAACAGAAAAAAAACAACAGCGCTTTTGTTTTACGTCGTTAAGCTCGACCACCCAATCACTTAATTCACATAATATATATCAAATGACTTTAACTCAAAAGTGTCGGGTGCAAGATATACCTTTAGTCGTTGGCCATTCACCGTGTATGTATTTTGCTTTCCATCCATTATAACAACAGCTCCGGAAGGAAGAACTTTATGAACAAGATACGGTCCATCCCATTTGCTTTTCAATTTGCCTTTACCGAATAACCGAAATCGTGAATTGAATAGTAGCACTCTATCTCCTTCGTGAAATTCTTTTTTCAATAGCTTCTTACCATACCACTTCTTTGTTTTCTCTTTATAGATTGCTGCATTCTCATAAGCTTTTAGGCGCATTTCCTCGAGTTCACTAATTTGAATCTTTCTTTTCACTCCAGCAGCATCCAAATCCAAATTCATCTCTTTGATCGCCCAGTATGCCCTATGTTCTAATTCCACAGGCAAATGACAGGTCTTTCCATAGACGAATTGATAGGGTGTCATACCTATTGGTGTCTTGAATGCTGTGCGATAAGCCCAAAGTGCGCCATTCAACTTGTTTGACCAATCCTTTCCTTCTCTTGTAACAATTTTCTACAGAATTCCTTTCAACTGCTTATTAGAAGTCTCTGCTTGGCCATTAGTCTGTGGATGATAGGCTGTTCCAATTCGATGCTCTATACCCATCTTCTTCAAAGCTTTAGTGAACTCATGTCCGGTAAAATGAGTTCCGCCATCTGTGATAATAACTCTAGGAACACCATATCTTGGAAATATGTACTCATTCAACATTGCCTTGGATTCATTTGTTGTACTATTTCGACATGGTATTGCTTCGACCCACTTTGACACATAGTCCACAGCAACCAAAATATATTCATAGCCATGAGAAGTAACAAATGGTCCCATAAAATCCATGCCCCAAACATCGAATATATCAACTTGCAAGTTATACTTCAAAGGCATAGCATTACGAGCATTAACATTTCCAATTCTTTGGCATTGGGGGCATCTAGCAACATACCTTTTCGCATCTTCATGCATCGAAGGCCAATAAAATCCACTAGCCCATACCTTTGCTTGTGTTCGAAAGTGCCCATAATGTCCACCATACTCAGATGAATGACACTTTTCCAATATGCTTTCGCGTTCGTCGCGAGGTACGCACCTTCGAACAGCTCCATCTTCACAATATCTGTATAAATAAGGATCATCCCATATGAATTTCCTCATTTCACTGACAATCTTCCTTCGTGAATTCTTGCTACAATCATTTAGCTTCCCTTTGAATCCATTTATGATGTCTTGCATCCATGATTCTCGATGATCCTTAACTCGAAATAACTGCTCTTGTGCCATGGCATCACCAATGCATCCTTCCTTGTCCTCAATCACCAAACGAGATAGATGATCTGCTACTGAATTCTCAATCCCTTTCTTGTCTCTAATCTCCAAATCAAATTCTTGTAACATCAAAACCCAACGAAGTAATCTAGGTTTCGACTCCTTTTTAGAGACAAGATATCTAATAGCAGCATGATCCGTATAAACAATAACCTTAGAGTTGAGGATGTAGGATCTAAATTTCTCAAAAGCAAATATAACAGCTAGCATCTCTTTCTCTGTTGTTGTATAATTAATCTGGGCTTCATTAAGAGTTTTACTAGCATAGTAGATAGCATGCACTTTACCTTCCTTTCGTTGTCCAAGAACCGCTCCTACTGCATAATCACTTGCATCGCACATAATCTCAAAAGGTAAATTCCAATCCGGAGGTTGCATAATGGGTGCAGAGAATAATGCTTCTTTCAACTTCCGAAAAAGCAGTAAGTCTTTCATCATTCATCTCGAATTAAACGTCCTTTTGCAGCAATTCCGTCAACGGCTTAGCAATCTTTGAATAATCCTTCACAAATCTGCGATAAAATTTGCATGTCCAAGAAAACTTCGCAGCGTCTTAAGATCAGTAGGTGGTGGCAACCTTTCAACTGTGGATATTTTAGCTTTGTCTACTTCAATGCCTCGGTTAGAAATAACATGCCCCAAGACAATCCCTTCGGTTACCATGAAGTGACATTTCTCCCAATTAAGAACTAAATCAACTTCTACGCACCTCTTTAGTACTTTCTCTAAATTTTCTAAGCAGTGATCAAAATCAGTACCATGAACAGAGAAATCATCCATAAATACCTCCATAATGTCTTCAATGAATTCAGCAAATATAGCATTCATGCATCTCTGAAATGTGGCTGGTGCGTTGCAAAGGCCGAATGGCATTCGTCGATAAGCATATAAGCATAAGTTCCATAAGGACAAGTGAAAGTGGTCTTATGCTGATCTTCGGGCCTAACAGGAATTTGAAAGAAACCACTATAACCATCGAGGTAGCCAAAGTAAGAGTTCTTGGCTAACCTTTCAAGCATCTCATCGATGAACGGTAATGGATAATGGTCTTTCTTTGTGGCGGTATTTAGTTTCATGTAATCAATGCACATTCGCCATCCTGTAACTGTTCGTTGAGGTATCAACTCATTATTCTCATTAGGCACAACTGTGAGTCCTCCTTTCTTTGGCACGCAATGCACTGGACTCACCCATTCACTATCAGCAACAGGATAAATCATTCCTGAATTAAGAAGTCTCAGCACTTCTTTCTTCACAACTTCCTTCATGCCCTCTTTCAATCGGCGCATGCCTTCAACGACTGGCTTGGCTGATTCTTCATGATTGATCTTATGTGTGCAAAAAGCTGGGCTTATTCCTTTGATATCATCAAGACAATATCCGATGGCTTTCTTGTATTTTCTCAGAACAGCAAGCAATCGTTTTGTCTCTTCTTCATTCAAAGCACTATTGATGATGACGGGATAAGTTTTATCTTTGCCTAAGTATTCGTACCTTAGACCGTCAGGAAGTGGCTTCTGTTCGACTTCTGGTGCTGCACCAGGATCCAGATTACCCAAAGGCTCAAATTGAAGATCTTCGCCGCCGTGCCGGTCGGCACCACCACCGTGCCGATCAGCACAGACGCTGTGCCGGTCGGCACAGTCTTGGATTTTGGCCTCTTCCCTATCTGATTCTTCAAACAGTTTATTTAACGGATCTGAGTATCCTATACTGATTTCTTCATCTTTTTCTGTAAAGAATTCTTGGAGAGAGGGTGGGTCTTCACTTTCTTGAACGACGGGTGGGTCTTCGAATTCAAAGAGGACTTCCTCTCCGCCCAGAGTCAATTTGAGATGACCTTTTCCAGCATCAATAACGGCTTGTACAAGCTTTAAGAAAGGTCTTCCCAAAATAATATCTTCAACTCCAACTTCACCTTTATCAAGAACAAAAATATCCACTGGTATAGCATTCTTTTTTACCTCAATGTTCAGATCTTTGATAACTCCCAGTGGTTTAGTTCTCCTTCCATCCGCCATGATTAGCTCAAGCTCGGTTCCTAGCAATCTTCCTTTTATGTCATAAGGCATATCCATGAATGCTTCATACGTCATCAAACTGACGCGGGAACCAAAATCGCATAATGCTTTAGGAAAGCTTCTATGCCCGATTTCGCATGGTATGTAAGGATCAACTTCTGTTCCTTTAGCAAGACCAACTGCATATACTCCACATAGTCCTTCATACGGCAATGGGACAAAACAACTATCAAATAGCTTCTTTGCTTGTTGAACCTCCATCTGGTCAATTTCCATATCATCCTTATACAACTTCCCCAGTACTTCATCAATGATGACATTATCCAGTATTTCCGAAGTTCTAGTGTTTTTAGGGAAGTTATACTGAACTCCTGTAGTAGAGGCATACCTTGGGTCATATGTTCTCCTCATATTTAGCAGACTTGAGCTGAAATCTATAGGAATCCAATCCAACGGTTCAAACTCGTCCAACGGTTTAGCACTGCTCAAGGTTGGATCTCCTACTGGTCTTGGATATTTATTCACGAAGTTGTTTTCATGCTCCTCTAATATTGCAGCTTCAGTCTTGGAAATCCCCTTAACAGCAGGCACTGTGCCGGTCGGCACATGGGTTGTGCCGGTCGACACGAGGGGCTCAATTGTGCCGATCAGCACAGGAGCTGTGCCGGTCGGCACCCCCTCCAATCTTGATCTTTTCAGATCACCTTGCGCTGGTTCTCCTGTTCTTACTGTTAATTTGACTTCAGACACTGTACAGCTTTCCGCTTCAGCTTTCAAATCCAAAGAACCTTTTGCTAGCGTCGACCTTTCAGGGGGAATTGGATCTTCTTGGAATTCTTCCCAATGCCTATGCATAGCTTCAGTCTTCGATATCTTACTTAAAAGATCCAGACCTGCAGTAGCAGCCAAGTCGAGAAAACTCCCTCCAGCCGAACTATCCAGATGCATCCTGGAGGTTCCTCCGAGAGACATATAGAATGTCTGAACAGTCAAGTTATCATCCATGCCCAGATCGGGCCCTTGCTTCAATAAAGATTGGAAGCGCAACCATGCTTGCGTGAGGGTTTCTTCTTTCATTTGCTCAAAGTTGACCACTTCTCTTCTCAGTTTCTGCACCTTTGGAAGCGGGAAGAAATGCAAAACAGAAATTTCCTACTAGCTTATCCCAGTTTCCTTTAACTTCACGGGCTGCAGATTTATACCAATCCTTAGCTCTTCCATCTAGAGAAAACGAAAATAGCAACCATCTGTACCAATTCTGAGGCACTCCTTCATGCTTAAAGGTCTGACAGAGAACTTCTAGATCTTGCAAATGTGTGTACGGGTTCTCGTCCTTCGTCCCAGAGAATTTGCTGTTCTCGACCATACTGATGATGGTCGGGTTGAGAACGTATGACGAAGCAGTGACTTTCTCATCAGAAGTTTGTGGAATCAGCAATCCTGGAGACGGTAGTGAATGCTCCCTAACCGTATGAGTCGGTTCAGCAGTACCCATCCTGAAAACACAGAAAGAAAACACAAAAACAAACTAAAAAAGAGAGGATTAGAGGTTAGTAGAATAAATAAATAGTAAAAGAACTGGCTTGCTCCCCGGCAACGGCGCCAGAAAACGTGCTTGTTGCTCGTTTGTACGCACCTACTTATATACCGCAAGTGGACGGTGTACAGTTGTAGCACTTTTTCCCTTAGAGTATCCAAGGTTTAATATCGAACCACAGAGAACAAGCGGGACTTAAACTATTATTTAAACTACTAAATTAATATAGCAAAAGTGTGTGTGGAAAGGATGGTTAACAACTAGAGATGAAGAGCCTGCGGTTGTAACAAGGTTATGTAACGGATTCTCCTATGGTTTGGGATGTTGGCATGCAACTCTAATTAATGGTCGATTGATAGGTTTAGTATTCTACAAGACATGGTGGTTTCGTTCGCCCCGATCCTGTCACGACAAGGATTAATAGCTCCCCACTGGTTTCTTGCACTATGTAATAAACACGTATTGATCAGATACGAATTCAAAGCATCACATAGACTGAACACATCAAAAGAGTATTGTAAGCATGAGAGTTACATAACCAGATTTCCCTCGCCACGGAGAGAATATGAGATCTACTCACGCATCATACTGCAACATATGAATATGGGTCCAGTAGGATGCGGGATTTTGGCGTGGTCCCGCAGGTGCCGATCGGCACGGCAGTGTGCCGGTCGGCACGATCTTCCCTTTTGATGGTGATGATCGGTGATCGCCGTATTCGCCGCCACAACCTTCAACCTAGGTCAAAACCTCTATCGGTTTTTTTTCTCGTCGCCCCGTTTCGCGACCAAGATCTTCTCTTTATAGTTCCTTCCAATTGCGGGCTGGATTTCATCGACTCCGACTCTGACATTTCTTCTGGGCTTCATATTCTCCAAGTGGGCTTCATGTTTGGGCATGTTTGGGCTCGACCTCCGTGGTGCCGGTCGGCACGGTCGGCACAGCCTCCAATTTCTCCGTTCTTCGAGCCTCCGGCTGCTCTTTATCCGTAGTCTGTCAATTTTTACCTGTTTCCTGCAATTCCTTCGAATACACAGAAACTACGCATATATATAATAATGGGGGTTAATTGTTAGCAATAGTGACATAATAAGGTATTAAAACACCTTATTTGTCATATAAAATGAGTACCTAGAAAGCACCAACAGTCAGCAGTCGAGCATGGTAAGTCTTGATTTATGACCTTTCTACTGTTCAGCAGTCGAGCAAGGTTATACTACAGTACTTTGTATATGTATACTGCCACGATGGTAGGATGACATGGCGTCCAACGTGGCAACGTTGCCACATCAGCATGATGATGTCTCCGATACACGTGTCAACTTTCTGTTGGTCTACATGTCATTTTTCTATTGGTCCACGTGTCGTTTTTAGTTCATGTGCCTTTTTTTCGAGAGTGCACGTGTCACTCTTCTATTGGTCCACATGTCTTTATTTCAAGAGTCCACATGTCGCTCTTCTATTGGGCCACCTGTTCTTTCGGGAGTTCCACGTGCCTTTTTTTTACTGGTCCATGTGTCATTTGTCTAGTGGCACATGTGTCCTTTCCCAATTGGCACACATGTCATGCTCTCAGTGGTCCACATGTCACTCTCTGACTGATCCACGTGGCTTTGCCTTATTGCTCCACATTTCAGTTGTCGATATCGTCACCCAGCACATAAATGGCCTTATGCGGGCCCATTTAAGGTCCAACTATTTCGTCACAAATCATATCAGGTTGGATCGTGACAAGCATATGCCAAATTTATCTTGTTAAATACGTAGATGAGTCAGTTATACATAATGTCGCAGTTCACATTTCATACAGATCATGAAATGATGCCGGACTACAAAATGGTGACCCACGAACACAGAGTTCAGTAATCACACCAAACTAATCAGACTAGAAAATCATTTAGATGTTAGAGATGAAGGATACACCTGACCTTCCGCTTCAAAATTAGACATAAGAGAGGCAAGAGATCATGCTTGCCTTTTCTGCTGATTCTTTCCTCAAGTGCTCTAACTAGGCTTCCACAGTGCTGTTTGAGTCTCTCACTTCTTCCGCTTGCTTCCGCAAGGCATCAATCTCCCTCCTCTGCTGTTCAACTATTTGTTCAACTTATAGACTTTTAGATTTCTCACGCTCAAGTTCAGCCATCAGTGCTTCCAACTGGGAACAAACGGGAACTCTGATGTTTTTACTTTGCTTGTAGGCCCACAACTTCAAGAAAGGTACTTGCTCGAACAACTTCACGAACAGCACGACCAGGAGAGATCGGTTTCTCTCCCTCTTGTACAGGTTCTTCCATCATCGCTTCCATATCATCCTAGCAAAACCAGGGTGTCAGGTCAAATTTCCATCTTGTTCACAGATTTTTCAAGTGCGGGACATACATAAGAGGACACAACAAGGAAACAAGCACTTACAAGAGCTTTCTGAACTGTCTCACTAACAGAACCAGTTTTCCGTGATGAATGAAACTCCCTGAACAGGTCCACCACAGTGGGCTCTTCATCCTTGAATTTATCTCTCTAAAAATCATGTGCAAAGAAATGTCTAATCATGATTTGATCAGAAGAAATCAAAGGAGTCGATTGACTATTTCCTTACCAAGGCATGGGCCTATGCAGCATAGCACCGGGAGCCTGTGCGCTATTGCATCTAGACTTTCTCACGTTTCGCTGGTTTGCAAGACACGTTTTCTGCAGAAAGCACATTTCTGTGAGTGATAAAAAAAATACAGTGTTTCTAACGTCCAACATCACTTAAGCGTTGCTGTGCAATGAACAAATTTAATTAAGAGTAAAACAAGTAGTATAACATAACACTTAAGTCTATAACACTCCAGTAGAGCAGAACAAAGTACGGGTACAACATAGTAATTGTATGTCTACTCTAAAATCAGATGGAATCCTGAATCAACTGTTTAACATTATGTTGACTGACAAGGAACGAGGCGCCTTGAAGTCCTGCCATACCTTGTGCTGTGGGCTTGACCATAACTTCAGAAGTTCTGTCCATTGATTGTCATCCATCGATGACACAGGTGATGTGGTAATTCGTTGACTCACCGGTACGTTATCGAAGTACTTCTTCTTCAACTTATATCTCATTTGACGCTGGCCGGATTTCAGCATGTCAGCACAAGCCGAAATCACTAGTTTGCTGGTGGTGTCCATGGAAAGGATCGGGCACCCGTGAGCTTATCAGGTTTGGTACAGCAAATCAAATAGAATTTCCCTCTAGTGCTGACCAGGAGATGATATACTTACGGAAACTTTTTTGGTGTAGTTAGAAATATGATCCTGCTCATGCTGCAACTTGTTCTAGTGAGGAAGGATTGGTATGTGCCGCCACAGTACGATGCGGCCTTAGTTGCAAGCTTTGCAGCTTGCATTGGTACTTCAGGCCGTTTCTTTCCTTCCGAAATGCGGATTGGCAACTTCATGCACATTCCTTCGTTGATCCTTTCCAGTTCCTTCCCGGCTCTTCCTGGGCCCTTTAGAGTAGTTTTGATTCCTCTAACAAATAGCAATAACGTGTTAGTCATTAAGTGGCTATCAGCAATAGAGTAAATAATATCTATCAATAACAAGGGAGATCCTTGCCTGGCCCGCTGCCTAGTTATTCTTGTGACTTCTTGAGGAGGCGGCAACACTCTCTTGGAACCTCTTTCGCCTGTAACAGGACTGGCTGCGTCGTGCGTCGACCTCTGCTGCCCTCTCCCCTTAGGATCTTGTAAGGCCTCAATGGGAAAAATGGAACACAAATTAGCTATGCAATGTCTACGGTATTAACAAGTAACTATTGGTGGTTCTTATGCGTGTAATTATATTTCAATAATTCCGCAAGCGCACGGAAGTCCATTGTAGCATTTCACCTTGGAGTATTCCAAGGTTATCGTATTTATATTTCTGTCGGGAAGTAGAGTAGAAGGAAGGTAAAATAATAACATAGCAATGATCTTGTTGTAGAAAATAACAATCAACTATACTTGAGACGGGGTTAAGATTGGCATGATATATGGGTGGCATCATCCAGTGATCTAAATAAATAAAAGACACATAGTATACATTTGGGAGGATGTTGACAGTCCTTAAAGCAAGAAATTTACCGTCAAATACCAGCAAAAATGAAGTCAAAGTAATCACCAAACATAGAAGTAGGACTCAAAACTAACGAATTCCATGAGTCTTGGTAAATTTGTAAGTGCAGGTGCATTTCATATGAAAATGGGGAAAAAGAGGCACAAAACATGGACTTCACATTCATCGTATTTTCCCGAGAATAAAGATATCACTCCAAAGCCCAAAAACAAGAGCAAAAGGCTTCTGTCCACGCAGAGCAGGTGGATTGGACCAGGAGACAACCCGGGGCAGGGACCAGAGAAGGTTGAGGCCCAGTGGGCCCCAGCCCAGGTCGGCCGACCAGGGTTAGGGGGTCGGCCGACGCCCTATGGTGACCCCACTGGCCCATCTTTCTATGGCGGTACCCCCACCGACGTACCAAGGTCGGTTCTGCCTGCAATCAATGCCATCAATGCCGGGAACCGCCTCAATTCCACCGCCTTTGGAGGCTATAAATAAAGGGGTATCGCCGCTCCTCTCAACACAACACACAAGACACACAAGAGAAGAGCTCCACTCTCATTCTAAGGCCAAGGGCCTCTTGTATAGTAGTAGAGTAGGGGAGAGGGCAGGGGAGAAGAGAGGGGTAGTCCTCCCTTTGTGAGGACTTAGCCCAAATCTTGTACTTTCGCATATATTTTCTTATTAATAGTTCATCGTTCGTTCGTCGTTCGTTCTTCGTTCGTCGTTCGTTCATAGTTCGATCGTCGTTCTTATTCATAAGTTAGTATTCGTGGTGATATTGATCTAGCAACCATTATTTACTAGTCGTTATTGTTGTTGTACTTGTTTACGGGATCATCGCTCCGCAAGAAGTGCTCTACCCTTCTGAATCAGTACCAGGACCGGGGTTAGAGTAGTAATCGACGGCATAAACATGTTGTCTAGGCTAGAGGTTACCTCTGTTTGCAGCGTGCCCCACGGTTTGTAGAGGTAGACGGCAGGTGGCGACAGCCCTGTCCGTCTCTAGTAATCCTCCACGTTCGGGTTCATCGTAGAGCTACAGGCTGACGGGACTTGGCAGACCAGGTCTATACCAGTGCACAAAGTAGACAAGTAGAGCGCTTGAGTGCGTATATCCTAAGGGATAACTAGATCTTTATTCATCCTCTCAATCCTATACGACTATCATTCTTGCTTGTCCTTGGGTAAAACTAACATTGCTGCAGAATACCTCCGTTCTTGGGGGAAAACAAATACGATACCTTGGAATACTCCTAGGTGAAGTGCTACAACGGTATTCCGTGCGCTTGCGGATTTATTCATGATGTAAGAAATACCAACGGAGGACAACGAGATAGAGTTACGGTTTCCTATGTGTTTATCTTGTATTTACCTTTTCTAGCATTTATTTCTACAAAGATTATCTATTCTAACTAAGCTCACACACATACAAGTCATGTCATTTAGGGGCACGATTGTGCCAAGGCTAATGAAATCGATGCTGCTAGTTCACCTTGGGAATCCAACTGCTATTGAGAACCCTGCCTGTCCAACCCGGATGTGGTGGATTACAGAGACTGGTGTAGCTGTCACATACACTCGCGGCTACCATCCTCCGTGGGGTTGGGTGCCAAACGTGCATATATAGGCTAAGCTCTAAGCGCCACGCTTACAACCCGCCTAGAAGAACTACTCTTGATCAACGGAATAGTAATATCTAATAACAGAGCACAGATTTCACCAAGCACGGACGCCATCTCCGACGGAGGCACTCTCTCGTACTCGTTAGACAATAATCACGAATCCCACAACAAGACTTATACGAGCACTTACTTAACCGAATAAAATAAACTAAATAGAAAACAAATACTAAAAGAAATAAAAAAGATGAAACTAAATATATAAATAAAAGAAAATAATTCTACTAGAGTTAAGATACAAGAACTATACCGAAACTCCGCGAAGAACCTTCCGGAAGCCCGAGAGAGCTCTCACTCTACTATACTCTACTCTAACTCCCAAAGTAACTACTAAACAAGAAATAAAATGATCACTTGGATGAGGTGCGAGGATCTCCACTGCCGGCCGGGGGTATTTATAGCCTCTACAGGAGCTTTATAGCTCGAGGTTGAGTTGCAGGGCCGCCAAGGCAGGCCGGCCGGCCAAGTAGGGAGTCCGGCCGACCGCCCATTGTGGTGGTTCGCCACTGCCTTGATCCTGGATGAACACAAGTGCTCAAACTCTCGCAGATGGTGATACGGATTTTCTTGGTCAAGTCCAGAGAAGGGTCGTTCCCGTACCATGGTTATAATGGGCTGGTGGAGTTGATAGCCAGATGAGGAAATAGGTTTTGAAGATAATGGTGGCTCAAAGAACTCTCCCCTAGGAGCAGAGAATGATTGGATTGTAAGTTCTGGCTCCATGATAAATGTTTTTGGTATTTTCTTTTAAGTGGATAGGAAATGATGGGGAAATGATATCTTTACCATACTTAAAATTTTGGGTTCGTGGCTTGGGTGGTTGTGGCTCCGCCGCTTCTCAGTTTGGTTGGCGCCGACATGTGGGCCAACCAGCAACTCCTCCGGTCCTCCCCCAGCTTCCCGTCTCCCACGACCTCTCTCGATCAGAGGGAAAAAAAAAGGAAAACACAGCGACGCTCGCCTCCTGCCTAGGTCACCACCCTCTTGATCCGATGAGATCCACCGGCGTCCTTCATTTTCCTCGGCCTGATCTACAGCAGATTGCGGTGAATCGGACTCCTGATCGCATCTTCTACAACTCCATCCATGTGAGGTCGCCGGTGATTGAGTCATGGGCAGGCGGATTGATCGAGGGAAGGGGGCGAAGAAGATGGCACCGGCATACCTTCCCAAGCTTTCCCTGCTGCTGCCTCTGGGCTGCAGCGTTCAACGGCACTATCGTTCACCGGCCTCCGCCCCTCCGTCGAGGAGGCTGACCAGGAGGGCGGCCGAATCCCCTTGTCCCCGTCTGACATGGACGTGGCCGGCGTCGGAAGATTCGAGAAGGTACGACTCTGCCTCCAAACCACCACTTCCCCTTTCCAATCCCATCTGGTGCTCCCGCGCCTCAAGTTCAAATTTTCTGACACCAAAATTCGAACCGCTGCGTGCGCTAGCCACACTGCCTAGAAACCTCTATCGCTGCCACTATAAAACTGGCCTGTGGCCACGCACCCATGTTACAGAACAACAAACCATACCGGAGCTGGCACAGTGAGAAGCTGGGATTCAGTGGCCGACTTCCTCATCCAATTAGTCAAGGATCAAGGTACGGTTGATATGCATTTGCAGATATTCGATTGCCGATAACATAACTTTGACTGGAGATGCATGAGTTCCTTGATGAAGACTAAAGTAGATTACAAAGATTTGAATCGAAAACTGTGACTGCATTGACACCATAATCATTGTGTTAGCATCAGGGGAAAAAAAAAGAGCAGGCACAGTAATCTGAATTTCAGACCAGTGCTTCTTTGGGAACTGATATTATCCTGATGTTTGTTCATACAGCTATCAGTATATGCAATGGTAAAGCATATCATCTTGCTATAGCCTTTGCAGTTGAGTGCCTTTTCTGCAACACAAATTAGCATTCCGAGCTTCTATTATTTGGACTCCTTGGTTTAGTATAGTTTTGCATTTTCTCTGTGTATGCATCACATACAGAGTAGCATGTTACTATTTCTTTGGTGCTGGCAAGTTACATATAAGGTCTTCTGGCAGCGCGCTATCAGCCGCTAATGTTCTTTTATGATTTCAGGAAGTGTGATGTTGGGGAATGGCGAAGAGGTCTTCGGAAAAACTCACTGTCTCTTCGCTATAACGCGTGCCTCTTCGCTGCGCTTATTCTGTTACAGATCTCACAGGTTGCGGAGTAAAACGCGAAGAGCGATCGCCACATTCGGACGTTGGGGCGAAGGCCCGGGACGACGGACGCGAAGAGCTTTGGCGAAGAGCTTTTGGCGAAAAGCCTTCGAGTGGGTCCCTTCAAGCGGAGATCAGGAGGGTCCCACCTCCTGATCAGTTAGGGTTAATGTTTCAAGGAGTGTTGTAACATGACTGTTGTGCCCTTTTGACAATTTTGTACATAGGGTTTTGTTGTACAGACTAGTGTGATCAAGGGTATTTATGTCAACAAAGGCACATGTCAAGTAGTCTATAAATAGCACCCCCAGGACTCCTGTTGGGGGGGTCGATTCCCGTTGAGTGGTACTAAGGTAGTAACAAGAATCTTCCTATAAGTGTCCTGCGAGGATATCCCATTAGCGTTCTTTCTTGTTCGCATTTACTTTCTCTTATTAGCTAGTTGTTGTACTTGATTTAGCGTGGTGGTTTTTGTAACTCTTGATTGGCATTGTCCTGCGAGGATATCCCAACAATTGGCGCCCACCCGTGGGTTTTGGCCGAAGATCATCTCATTATGCCACCCAAGAAGCCAAAGCCTGCTACCGCATCAAAAGCACCCAAGGGGGCTCCATCTTCGGCTTCGCGGCAGCTCACTGTCATTCCAGAGTCTTCAGTTTCAGCGGCAGCAAAATCAGCTGGTCCCGCAGCGCCGAATGTCACCAATCAAAAACTCCCTCTCGAGCATGCACGAGATGCGGAGAGAACAGAGGAAGACACCAACAGTCAAGAAATCTTAGTCGAAGACACCACTGAAGAATCACAGGATGATGATGATCAAGAGAACTCTCCGCGTATTAACTAGCAAACTGCTGGTAATCGCACTGGGCATACTGCTCCCACTACTGATAACACTCAAGAACTTGCTGCTGCTCAGGCAGTGGGATCTTCGCAGGAGCTACAAGGCCAAGTAAATTCCCTTGAAGAAGCGGAGCTTCGGGAATTATTGGTTCTCGAGCATGAATTACGAAGACTAAAAGAAGCAAGACTCAAAGCAACTCAACAAGACCAGGGCAGGTCCAGAATTCTGCAACAAATTGCGCATGCTAAAGAGTCAGTCGCAACACTGCAGCGCGAAATATACGATCTCTGCCCTGACAATCACCATCATTCGGGTCATCACCAGCAGTATGCTCCGCCCAGCCCTTCGCTTATCTCTCTTAAGTTCGACAAGAACTCTCCGCTGTCAGAAGGAATTCAGCTCACCCCATGGCCGCAATCTTATAAGCCTATTCCTCTGCCGAAGTATAATGGTCGGTCTGACCCAAGGCAATTTCTCATGAGCTGTGAAGCCGCCATATCTTCAGCAGGAGGCGATGACATTGTATTGGCAAAGACATTTGTTACTACTATCGAAGGGCAAGCATTAGACTGGTATTTTACTCTTGGGCCATCTTCGATATATTCATGGGAAAACCTGAGAGATAAGCTATTGCAAAATTTCTAAGGTTTCTTCCGCAAAACTGTAACTGCCCTTGATCTGAGGTCTTGTGTTCAAGGAGACAAAGAGCCACTTCAGGACTATTTCAGGAGATTTGTAGAGCTGAAATCTCAAGCATCTGGCGTCAAAGATAATGTGGCCATAGAAGCAGCACTCTTGGGCCTTCACGCCGGACCATGTGCTACTCACTTCGCAATGAACTACCCTTCTACCATCCAAGAGCTTTACACAGACTTGGAGAAATACTGCAGAGCAGATAATGATTATAGGCGAAGAGTCGCAACACAGAATAGTCAGAAACAGAACAAGCGAAGCCAGTCAGATGATAACAAGCAAGATTGGAGCAACAATAGAAAGCAAAACAAGCAAGCATCTCAACCTCAGTACATAAATCAAATAGATTCTCAAGAAAAGCCCGAAGAGCCTCAGCATTTCAGCGGAAATAGAGGAGGAAGAGGCAGAGGAAGAGGAAAGAATCAAGAGCCTAGGAAACCAGACTGTATATTTCATGGGCTTGACAAGGGACACACTTCCAAAGAATGCCCGGAGACCAAAGAAACCTTTGATAGAATCAAAGCAAAAGAGCTACCACCCAACCCAATGAAGATGGTTAACCACACTTCAAACCAAGTCCAATGGCCAAGCCAGCCAGTATACCCTCATTATCAACCACAATATTACCCTCCGCCATTCCCAATCCAAAACTGCTACAGCATCCCACCCAAATAGGATGGGCACCATCATAGCCAGATACCTCACATCAACCTAATCATGTAAACCACATACCAAAGATGCTACCACCACCTCCACCTACTCCTAGCCATACAACTCGCGAAGAGTTACCACCTCCACCGCCTTTAATACCGAAGAGCGAGAACCAAACACAAAGCAATTCAAGTGCCAACTCTTTCCCAGCATACGGAGTCATCCTACCGATCACTGGAGGCTCTTCGCTTGAGTTCGAAAACAAAAAGCAGCGAAGAGATCACTTCCGCGCTGTAAACACCATTTCCAACGTAGCACCTATCCGCAAAACCAAGTGGTCTCATATCCCGATAACCTTCACCGAAGAAGACCTCTCCCATTGCGACCTCAGATGTCACCCGCACAATGATGCAATGGTCATAGAAACTGATGTCTATGGCTAGATAATCACCAAAATACTGGTCGACAATGTTTGCAAGTACCTTCGATCAACTCAAGCTTGACAGAAATCTTCTGGAACCCTCCGAGACTCCACTTTATGGTTTCGGAGGCAAAAGGATTATTCCGCTAGGGAAAATCACTTTGCCGGTTTCGTTTGGAGACATGTCCAATCCAAGAACCGAGCATATCACCTTCGACATTGTAGAAATGAATTATCCATACAACGCCATGTTCGGCAGAGGAGTGATCAATACCTTTGACATCATTCTTCGCAATTCTTTCCTCGTCATGAAGATGCCTGCACCGAAGGGCGTTATCACTGTCTTCGGACATCAGCAGGAGGCTAGAAACATTGAAAAGGGCATTGCTCCGGGTCAGAAGAATGTCTATGTCCTCTCCGATAAACCAGATAACCAACAGATTGCATCCACCTCTTATGACAAAGATCACGACAAAGATGAGAAGTCCATTCACGAAGACTGTGAAACGAAGAGGGTATTGCTAGACCCAGCAGTGCAAGATCAGTACGTTACAATAGGCAGCAATTTGCCGAAGAATGAAGAAGAAGAACTTGTTAATCTTCTCAGGAAAAACAAAGATGTCTTCGCTTGGTCATCTCATGATCTCCAAGGAGTAAACAAAGAAAAAATTGAACACAAGCTGAACATCGATAAATCAATAAAGCCGAAGAAACAAAAGTTAAGAAAAATGAGCGAAGATCGGGTGGAAGCAGTCAAGGCCGAAGTCCAGCGTCTTCTAGAAGCAAGAGTCATAAGAGAAGTAAAATACCCCACATGGCTGGCCAATACAGTTCCCGTGAAGAAAAAGAATGGAAAGTGGAGAATGTGTGTCGATTTCACCGACCTTAACAAAGCATGCCCCAAGGATGATTTCCCACTCCCGAGGATTGACACAATAGTGGATGCTGCAGCGGGAGCGGAGCTCCTTTCTCTGTTAGACTGTTTCTCAGGCTACCATCAAATCTGGATGAGAAAGTCAGACGAAGAAAAAACAAGCTTTATAACACCTTTCGGCACATTCTGTTTTGTAAGAATGCCCGAAGGCCTTAAGAATGCAGGACCAACTTTTTGCAGAATGACAAAGGCAGTTCTCGAAGATCAGTTAGGTAAGAATGTTCTAGCCTACGTCGATGACATCGTTGTAAAGAGCAACAAACGCGGAGATCATGGCATGGATCTAGCTCAGACCTTCACTAATCTCAGAAAAGCAAATGTTAAGCTCAACCCAGAAAAATGTGTCTTCGGAATTGACAAGGGAAAGGTGTTGGGGTGCTTGGTATCAATCAAAGGGATCCAAGCTAACCCAGACAAAGTCGAAGCATTACTCAACATGAGAGAACCACAACAAGTGTTAAAGATGTCCAGAAACTTACAGGCAGAATAGCAGCACTTAACAGATTTATCTCAAGGTCAGCGGAGAAAAGTATCCCGTTGTTTCAAGTTCTTCGCACTAACAGCAAATTTGACTGGGGCGAAGATCAAAGAAAAGCGTTTGCACAACTCAAGTCTTATCTCAAAGAAATGACAAGTTTTGCTAGTCCTCAGCCCAAGGAGGCACTGTTATTATATGTGGCGGCTTCGCATTCAGCTGTCAGCGCCACGCTAGTTCAAGAGCAATCTCAGCAGGCGAAGACAGGAAAACCAGTGAAAGTGCAAAGACCAGTATATTTCGTGTCCGAAGCTTTAAGTGGTTCTAAAGTCTTTTATTCAGAACTTGAAAAAATAGCATATGCAGTAATCATGGCAGCTAGAAAGCTAAGGCACTACTTCGAGGCTCATACCATTCGGGTCCTAACAAATCAACCACTTTTCGATATGTTCAAAAATCGAGAAGCGTCTGGTAGAATCTCTAAGTGGGCTCTGTAATTGTCAGAACATGTAATAAACTTCGAGAAGCGAAGTGCTGTAAATTCTCAAGTTTTGGCTGATTTCATAGCAGATTGGATATTGCCATCTTCATACACCGAAGGGCTAGTTTTTGAACAACCCTGGGAAATCTATTGTGATGGGGCTTGGTGCCATCTAGGCGCTGGGTCTTCGGCAATTCTGGTATCTCCTTTGGGTATCAAACTCAGATACGCAGTAAGGTTGGAATTTAGTAAGGAAACTGACAGATGCACCAACAACATTGCAGAATATGAAGCATTGTTGTTGGCTCTTCGGAAATTGAAATCATTGGGTGTTCTTACCTTCGTCATAAAAACGGATTCCAAAGTCCTGCAGGGTCATGTCGACAAGTCATACGTGGCCAGGGACACGGAACTAGTCAAATACCTCGAACTAGTACGAAGTATGGAGAAGCACTTTCGCGGATTCTCTTGCACCCACTTAGACCGAAGAGAAAACGTAGAAGCAGATGCAATTGCCAAGGCAGCAGCAAGAAAAGAAACATTGCCCCCAGATATATTTTTTGAAACTCTGTTCAGCCCTTCGATCAAGACAACAGAAAAAGAAGCCTGTCTGATCAATCAATATATAGCGAAGACTGGAGAGCCCCAATCATCGCATACCTCCGCAATTTCTATGAGCCCGAAAACGAGGCCGAAAACAAAAGAATGAGAGCTAGAGCTAGAAACTACATAATCATCGGCGATCAGTTGTGTCGAAGAGGAATTGTCAGCCCCATCCTCAAATGCATCAGCAGAGACAAAGGAAAAATTATTCTGAGGGAAATACATGAAGGGATTTGTGGTTCTCATCGAGGAGTAACATCTATTGCAGCAAAAGCTCTTCGCCAAGGTTTTTTCTGGCCTACTGCAACCACTGACGTGCAAGAAATTGTTAGAAAATGCGAAGCGTGCCAAAAGTTCTCGCACAAAGAGTGAAGCCCAGCACAACTTTCTAAGTTGATTCAACCATCTTGGCCTTTGCAGCGATGGGGAATTGATCTAGTGGGCCCATTACCCACCGCCCAAGGAAATTACACTCACGCAGTCGTAGCCCTTGATTACTTCACCAAATGGATAGAAGCAAAGCCAATGGTGAACATCTCCGCTCCAACAATCAAGAAATTTTTCTGGCAAAACATCATTTGTAGATTCGGAGTGCCCATGGAGATAACTGTCGACAATGGTAAACAGTTCGAGAACTATGACTTCAAAGAATATTGCTATGGCCTTGGGGTCAAAGCACACTTCGCTTCGGTATACCACCCTCAAACAATGGGGCTGTTGAAAATGCAAACAAGCAGATTTTCGAAGGCATCAAGAAGTGCCTACTCAGCCAGAAGAAAGGCAAATGGGCAGATGAATTGCCGAAGATAGTGTGGGCACACAACACCACAACCTCAAGAGCAACAAAATTTACACCGTTCAAGTTGCTCTTTGGCGAAGAAGCCATGACTCCAGAAGAGGTAAAGTACCACAGTCCTAGGATCGAAGCCGGCAACCCAAATCCCGAAGATCAGGTCATTGCAAAGGACATGGTCAAAATTTCCAGGCTCGACGCAGCTCACGACTTGCAAAATATCAAGAAGAAACAAGAAAATGGAGGGACCAAAAGGTGATCCACAGGCACTTCGCAATTGGCGACCTCGTATTACTCCGAAGCCCAAGAACTTTGAGCCTCGGCAAACTGGAGCCCAAGTGGCAAGGGCCATACATCGTGGTCAAAACAAACAATCCAGGCTCATATCGCCTTGCAGACGGCGAAGTCAATGACCTCCCTCATACCTGGAATGTTGAAAACCTCAAGAAGTACTTCACTTAAGGCAAAAAATTGTAAGGGGCTTCGCGAAAATATAAGTGATCACCCATTTTCCAGCTTATTGTAGTTTCTTTTTATCTTTTCTCTTCGTTTTTAGAAATTTCAAGGCTCACACTCTTTTCCTCACAGGGGAACCCCTCCTTGGGGGTGAGGTTTTTAACGAGGTGAGACCTTCATGTAACCCTTTGCAATCATAATGCAAGTGCTCCCCCGAAAAATCGCGAAGATTCTCTTATGTCGATGCAAACTCACATAACAAGTTTTCAGCATCAACAAAAGTATAAACTCAGTATGTAAACCTTCGAGCCTCGCAATTCAAGCGCAGCTCTCCGGCTTATCAAACGTAACGAAAGTTACGAATCCAGATTGGCGAAATGCCTAGCCCAAGCGGCAAAATTCTTACTATCAAGTATATAAGAGGAAGCTTTCGCGGGTAAAAACACCCTACGTGCACGTAAAGCACCACCAACCCTAAGGGCTTATGCAATGACAAGTCAAATATACAGGGAAGCTATCCCGAAGAAAGATTATCAGATACTCTCTCTCCGACCACCCATCGTGCACAAGCAGTAAAAGCGAATGAAAAAGAGCAAGTTAGCACGATATCTACTCAAGCATCCCTGCAACTAACTAAAGGCGAAAGGTGCAGCGTCAACAAAATAATTATAGAACGCGCGCGAATCAACTTGGTCTCCTCCTATAAATAGGGCAAACTCGCACCGTCTCCTACGGCATCGCCATAGCGTCATGAAACCTTCAAAGAGTCGAGCGCAGAGGCGCATGGAGAAGTACTTAGAATCAATGGAAAACCTTAGGCTGAGCCAGCAAACACAAGGCTCCTCCAGCAATAGCCAAGCATCTACACCACCACCATAAGTCGACCAACCACCAAACCTCAATTGGGGCTTCGCCCTCGTGCAATATCAGCAACCAGAACCACTTCAAGTTATCCCATAAGAAACCTTAGCTCTTCCAGAATTCATCGACCTGGAGGACCCGTTTACCAGGTATTTGCCAAACAATAATGGGGCGCTAAGGGTAAGAAACGGCGGACTAGCGAGCCGTACAAGGAGCCGCACCGGCGGTAGGCAGTAAGCGTTCTTCACCTGCTCCAAGTGTATCCAGTGCAACCACCCCTCCTATAGTAAGACCCAAGTCAACACTGTGTGCCGATCGGCACAGGGTCTGTACCTGCCGACTTGCTCTGCATTTTTCATCTGAACAATTGTGTCAGATTTGTAGCCAAGAATACAGTAGGATGTGGTCAAGGATTGGTATTTGAATCAAGAAATTTGGTTCTCAAGTATCGGATACTCAGCGAATTATGCATAATTCCAATGCGGTAATTTGCATAGCTCAAGTGGAAATAAGGCTAGAAAATCAACACGATACGCAAAAGACATGGCCAATTTTTCAAGTCTCATACCCGAAGAGTTAAATCTTAACCGAGCTCAATCATCAATCATAGTCTCTACCAATCAAAGGCTTAATTTGAGTTGCATATATTTGGCATTGGTAGGCGTGATCGAAAGATACGGAGTGATTCTAAAGCTCACAATAAGAACATTTGAATTTTTATAAAGAAATAGGTACTAAGTCATGTCATCCAAATTGATCTTATTGTTACACCTTGCATGGGAATTTTGAAACGAAATACGCCACATATGAAGTATTTGCCGAATACATTATAGTGAAAGTTCGAAATTTTATTTGTGCTCAACATCGCTCGATTATCATTAACACTTCTCAAGATAGACATACATACTCGTATCATTTTTCAAATAAAGCATAAAGATCATCATCATATTGGATTTGAAAGCTCGGACTACATGATGATGTATCATACTAAACACACTACTAGCACACTTGCATAAATAAAACTAGATACTAGCGCACTTGCATAAATAAAAGCACACAGACAAACTAAACACACCCGATACATGGTTTCCCAACCCGCTCACACACACATAAGTAAATAAATAAAAAGGGAATGCGAAAGGGAAAGAAAAACGCAAACCGGGAAACCGATACAAGCTGTGCCGTGCACAACACACTACTCGAATGGAGGTGGCTGCGTGTAGTCGAAGCCGTAGTATGCCGCCTCCAATCTCGCGAACTCATCAATCATCGCGTCGGTGTTGCTCCGCATCTCACCCGCCAAGTTGTCGATGTGTTCAACGTATTGCACGTTGTTGTCGATGTATTGATGCATAGGGGCAAAGTTTGCCCCCGGAGGACCTGCAGGAGCATAGTATGGTGCCCCCTGGAAGTACTGAGGGTAGACAGGGGGCATTCCGTAATACCTTGGGTTTGTGCCGACCGGCACGAAGCCTGTGCCGATCGGCGCGAAGCCCGTGCCGATCGGCACGGACGCCTCCTGCGTCGGTTGGCTGGGCGCAGCTGCTGCTGCTGCGCTCGCCGAAGACTGCCCGACGACCTCCTTCCTTCCGCGCTTGGTCTTTGTCACCTTGTGTTGCTCGCGGAGGTTGGCCTCGAGCCAATTCCCTCCATTGATCTTGTTCGGGAGGAAGAGGCCGAGCTCGGGGCAGGGGAGTTTGGTGTTGGTGCCGCAGACGTAGTAGCCGAGCTTGGCACTCCCCGTGATGGTCTTCCCGCGCATGGACTCGTCGATGAGCGCCGGCCTGACCCAGCAATCGTCCTTCATCATGAGATTGCCGTCGGTGACCTTGAAGACGATTGTTTGGAGGTAGCCTCCAAAAGCTAGCTTCGCCTTAGGGTTGGCCCTTTGGCTAAACCAACTCCCCACCATCAACATGATGGGGTTGCACTTTGACGGACTCGCGATGGCGTTGTAGAGCCAATGCAAGTCCGTGTCGGAGATGTTGGTGGTGTCGAGGCGACCGGTGGTGCGTGCTGCCATCCACCGGTGAAGGATCTGGATCGTGGGGTTCTTGATGTGCCCCTTCTTGCGCTCTTCCACATCGGCGATGTGGCGCCAAAACGCGTCGAGTTGCTCCGTAGTTGCCGCGCCGTATGCGGGAGCCTCCCCATCGAAACCGAGAGCATCAGAGAGATCCCCGATCTCGATGGAGTAGGGCTCGTCCTGCACACGGAACTTGATCTCCTCGTCTCCTTGCTCGTTCGTCTCGCGGCGCATGGTGGTGATGAACTCGGTGATGAGCTCGATGTCGAAACTGCTCACTTGGTCGTGGAGGGTCTCCCACCCAAGGTTGATGAGGCATTGTCGGAGGTCCGACCACACCCCAACCTTGGTGAGGAACTCCTCATCCATGTCGATGTTAGAGATGATGCGGCCGCAGATGTTGGTGTAGATGTACTCCTCCTCCAAGCTTGTGAGGGTGAACCCCTCCTGAACCGCTCGCGGCACATATGCCGGCGCGCTCGACTTGGCTTCCGCTGACGGTCCACCTGCCGCGGCGGTCGCGCTCCTTGTGCGCGGCCTCGGTCCTCGAGGAATGCTGGAGTCGCGGTGGGCGATGTAGAAGTTGTCCCGCCCTCGTGGCGGCGTCATCTCGACGGAGAGCTCGGGGCTATCTTAGCCCGCCGAACTTGCCCTCCGCGGCGTGGTGAAGGAGCCGGAGTCGCTGCCGGAGTTGTTGCTGCCGGAGTTGTTGCCGCCGGACTGCTGCGATCCGCCGGAGCTAAACCCCCAGCGAACCCTCTTGCCGACGCTCTTGATCGTGGATCCGAGCCCCTTCATCTCCTGGGAAAACAGAAGCGAATTGCGCGAATTGAGGAAGTGGAGGAGTGGAGAGGTTTACCAGAAAGTTGTGGCAAAAATGGTGGAGGTAGTGCCCCCCCTCTTGTAGCTTTCCAAGGCGTCCAAGGGAAGGAACCCGCTGCCGGTTCACATTCATCTAGCGCGCCGGTCGGCACAGCGCCGTGCCGATCAGCACGATTCAAATTTTCGCTGATTCCGTTGCACCTCGGCTGCTACACCTTCTTTTCCTCTTCCCCATGCCTGATACAGTGTCGCATGTCGGGTAACAGAGGAGCACCTACAAAGATTTGGCTTTCGCATGCGATGCCGATTGGCACGGAGACCGTGCCGGTCGGCACGATTCAAATTTTCGCGGATTCCCCCGCGACTTGGCTGCCGCGCCTTCTTTTCCTCTTCCCCATGCCTGGTACAGTGTCGCATGTCGGGAAACAGGGGAACAAATGCAAAGGTTTGGCTTTTCCATGTGATGCCGATTGGCACAGAGGTCGTGCCGGTCGGCGCATTCGCTCCGTCCCAAGTCTGGGCATGCAGTGCTCCCCCTGTGCTCGGCAGCTGCATGGACTTTAGTGACTTTTCCTCCATCCAACATGCGCAGACTTTGATGCTTCTTTTGAATTATTGGCCAGTGTGCCGGTCGGCACAGCAGGGTGCCGGTCGGCACAGCAGGGTGCCGGTCGGCATAGTGCAGTCTGCGCCTGATTCAGAGCTTCGTTGCTTTGTGTCGTCAGAATTTCAAATTTCCTGTAGCATCAAGATTCCCGGAGGTTGCGTTTCTTTGCGGTGCCGATCGGCACGACGGACGTGCCGGTCGGCAACTGAGCCAAATTTCCGCTAGTGCCTCCTTCTTCCGCAAGAATCACCCAATATATTTCTGCGACACAGAAAAATACCAAAAATACAGAAATATTCTCAGGACAATTGTTGAACTCACCTTGTCGATTTTTCCTTCCTCGAATATCCCGCACATTTTCCTTATGTTACCCCCAATTAATTTGTATCTCCAGATCGGGGTATCTTTCAGAGCACGACTTGACGTGCCAGCATCTGTGCCGGTCGGCACGGCGTTGTGCCGATCGGCACACACCAGAATTTTCTCTTTTTGTTTCCTTTTTTCCTGCGCTGTTAGTGAAAAGCAAAAATACAAAAGCAAAAGCTGCGAAAAGTAAACAGACAGCGCAGAGGTTCACACAAAAGTTAAAACAAACACTTGGACTAACAAATTTTATTCCGGAAGCATTATTGTGGATTACAAGCAAACAATTCAAGGCCGGGTTGCCCTCCCGGTTAGCACTAAATTTCTAATTCACGGGTTGCCCTCCCGAGAGCACTAACACAAAAAGACTCACCCTATGACTCGCCTCCCGGATTTTGGGTTGCCTCCCAAAAGCGCTCTTAGTTTTGAAAAGGTCGTAGAGCTTGACCTCCCTGTATAAATCACTTCCTTAGCGTCGCTCTACGGGAAGCATGGTTGCGACACTACAAGGTTCTCTAGTCCTTTCTCCTTCAATTGTGGGACGTATCCTTCCTCCAATTACCCCCGATTCCTTTGTGGTGCGGAGACTTGTATTTCTCAACCGTAGAGACCATACGGCTTTCTTCTCTTTTAGGGCGAAACTTGAATGTGTAGGAGGCTCCACTTATGTCGAAACTTATCTTTCCGCTCTCCACATCAATTTTTGCCTTTGCTGTCCTCAAGAACGTCCAGCCCAAAATCAAAGAAGTCCTTGACCTTCTATCCATATCAAGCACAATGAAATCCACAGGAACTATATGATCACCGATTTGAACAGGCACATCTTCAGCAATTCCATCGGGATAACGAACCAATTGATCGGCCAACTCCAAACATATAGCCGGAGGCTCCAACTCTGGCAAATTCAAACTTGAAAAGACATAACGAGGCATGACACTTACACTTGCTCCAAGATCGCATAAAGCCCCTTCAAAGATTTGAGCTCCAATCAAACACCGGATGCTAGGGGATCCGGGTCGGGCTTCTTTTCTGGTGTAATGTCATTAATAGCTGCAGTGCACTCCTTTGTCATCTTCACTACCTCTTCCGATGCTAAGGACTTCTTGCTTTGCATAATATCCTTTATATACTTAGCATAGGTGGGCACTTGAAGGGCATCAAGGAACGGGACATTGATATATAACTTCTTCATAATATCGACAAACCTGGAGAATTGCTCATCATGGTGTCGGATCCTCTCTGTCTTGGTCAGCAGCTGCGTATCCAGAAAGGTAGCAGGACCGTGTTCCTTGTTCTCAGTTCCCTTTTTCAGACCGAGAGGTCAACTTCTTCAATGTGGCAATCGGCACCCTCTGTGTGCTGGTCGGCACCATCTTCTGTAGCGTGCCGATCGGCACCAGAGTCGTGCCGGTCGGCACGAGGTCGTCTTGCTCCAGCTGCAAACTTCGGATCTTCTGTTTGCTTCCCAGACCTCGTAGCGATGGATTTCAGCTGTTCTGCAGAGCGGGTATTACCAGGAAGAGCTCCTTTCTCACCTTGCGCCGACTCCGCCAATTGGGCCATTTGTTTCTCTATCATCTTCATGAATTGGAGATTTTGCTGATTAGAACTCCCCCACTTCGATGGCCTTATCATTGATTGCTTCAAGCACACGATCAACTTCCTTGAATTTGGCTTGGGTGTCCTTGTTGACCTTCTCTTGAGCTTGAAAGAACTCTTGGCATTGAATACGAAGAGGGATGGCATTTTGCATAGAAGATGCTAGGGTGAAGCTACTCCTTTGTTGCTGATATGGAGTCTTCCATCCTTGGCTCTTGACATAATTTAGCATCTTCACATCCTCGGGGCAATCCTTGCTCACATGACCAAGCTCTCCACATTCCTCACATGTGGATCGGGCTTCTGCTAGTTTGACGGTCTCTTCCTTGGGAATGTGATCAATCTTGTCCAATCTCCTTTGTATGGTGTCGAGCTTGTCCATAAGCAATTCATCATAGGCTCTTTCCACCACACTCTTCATCTTTCCCGTGGAAGGTTGAAGGCTTCTACTTTCTCTCTCACTAACCCATGACTGGCTTTGCTCTATCTTCTTGATCAAGGCTGTGGCTTGAGCGGGTGTCTTGTCCAAAAACGATCCTCCAGACGAAGCATCTAAGTGTTGTCGGGACAAAAGATTCAAACCCGTGTAGAACCTTTCAACTAGCTCCCACTCAGCAAGGCCATTGTGAGGACAAGCATCCTTGTACTCGTTGAATCGATTCCAATCTTCTCCTACACTCTCATCAGCAAGTTGAGTAAATCCAAGGATCTTGGTCTTCAAAGCTTGAGTCTTGCCTGGAGGGAAGTACTTTGCCAAAAATTTTGCAGAGAGCTGATCCAACCTAATCTTTGTTGCAGCAGGTAAGCCATGGTACCACTGCTTAGGACGCCCAATAAGAGATAGAGGAAAAGTCGCACTTCGGCTTCATTGGCATTCATATGTTGCAATTGAAAGGTACTGCAGATTTCATTCAAGTGTTGCAAATGTATATTAGGATCTTCAGAACCTGTGAACGGTTGTTGACCAACCATAGACATGTAGCGCTCCAGCTGAATAGGTTGAGTTTGTGCAGTAAACTCAGTCTTGATAATATTGTCCAGGGCAGGCTTGAGACGATTAGCTATTGGTTTTGTGTCTGTCATGTCTTCTACTTCTGGAACTTCTTCTTCCTTGTCTTCTTCTAGAGCTGCAAACAATGCTCTTGGGCTGACCGGCTCACTGTCTTCTATGTGTCACATCCCAAAATTTCAAATTTTGGTTTGTGAATAAATTTCACTAAATTTTAAAACTTTTTGGAATAGTTTAAAACTTTGCTTTATTAATTGAGTGTTATCGCTTTTATTTAGGCAAAGGAATTATTTTCTAAATAATATAAACTAATATAGGCTATATAAATTTATTTGTTGCATTCATGCAGGTTAGATGCATTAGGTATTTCTGTGTGTGAATAAATGAATTTCAAAACTCGATAGTGTTTCTATAGTTCGGATTAGTGATCGAATATCGATAAAAATCCTATTCCTAACATAGGCCTAATTTCGGCCAAGCTGTCACCTTATTCTTTTCTTCTATTTTCTTTTCCCCCACATCTTCAAAACAACCAAGCTATCTGCCTGCATCAAAAAGATGCAATTCAATATCTCTGTTTGTCCGTTATTTTACATCCTTGATTTCTTTCTATTTCCTCTCCTTTCAGCCACCAAGTATCGATGTCATTCCAGAGTTGTCAGCCACTCTTAATTTCTTTTCCTTCGATCGTGGCATGAAGCTTATGTATAACCAAGCCATTCTCTTTGCTGCTACTCTGCCGTTCTCCTCTCTGTTCATTTCTAACCTTTGTTTGCAAGCAATCAAGCCACCTGCGAGCAGCTTGATTTCATTATTCAATCATTTCTAATTTCTTTATGTCTCTCCATCAGCTTGTACCCCACACGTTTCATTCCTTTGTTTATTTTCTATCCATCGTGACTTACTTGTAATCTACATACGTAGCTATATTGGAACCCAAGGTTGCAGCTTTCGACAACCTTTTCCCTTCCCTTTTGGCTCTCTCTCTGCCTTCTACATGCACCAATTCCTGCAACTCAGTATCTCGATCAGGCCTTACTTCTTTCTTTCTTACTCTTATTTGTATCTCAACTTCTAACTAAAACAGATAACACCAAGAAGACCCCAACATTCTTTGTGTTTCTTTTCTCTTTTTCTATCTTTGCATGCAAACTAGTTACAACTAAGTCACAGCAACCCACTGTTGTTATTTATTCCTTCTCCCCTTTTGCCTCACTCTGGTTGAAGACTAGCTACAGCCGTTGCAATTCAGTCTTAAGCTCCATCTATAGCTCACCTTGAGCCCCGCAAAAATAAACACATTTGCCTCTCTTTTGTGTCTTGTTTCATTCAGCCATGACCCATAAAATCCGTGTCTCCTCGTTATAACTTGACTAGTAGCGAGCCCTGCTCTACCTAGTTAAGAACACCACATCGCCCTGCAAATCCTAGCATGCACAAAATCTGCTTGCCATCGTATCGTGCAACACCAAGGGTTGCATCGTAGTTGCCGTACATCCCTATCTACCAAGAACATCGATGGTCAGATCCCTATCTCGTCTCCCCTATGGAAATCAGGTCTCCCTGATCATTTTCCTCTATCCCTCCATGTCCATTAACACCGTCGTTCGACTCCCCACCGGTGTGCACATTTTCCTTTGCATCGTTGCTTTGGACAGCACAGTCTTGGGTAAGGAATCCTACAAATCCTTCATATATCTCCTGTTATCTCTTTTGTTCTTGTAGCGTGTTCTTGTTTACCTAGTTCCTCCTCATTTATCTTACACCTCCAACCAATCTGCTTATCCATTCCACAGACTCTTTACAAGTCATGCTACCTCGTGGCCTCTGTATTGGCATAACCATACAATGGTATTATATTATTTTAATTACCATATTTATGTCGATGCAATGGCAGGTGCACATGTCATTGTTACACAACATAATGTTGGGTGTTAAAATAATGCATATCATTTGTGTGTCATGTCTTATACCTAGTCAATCTTTTATATCTTTAATATAAATTTCTTTGATCCCTTGTCATTTTGATCTTCGTTGAGTCGAATCATTGTTTCTCTCATTATGCATTTATAAATTTGTACCTTGATCTATTCAACCATGATCTTCAGCTCCGTCTACGACTCTGTAGAACGAGTTGAGAGATTTTCTTGTTTTCTTTATTCCTTTCCGCATCAATGTAAATTCAGGCTTGTGCATGTTCATTCTGACCCCATGAGTTGTGTTATTTCCTTTTATAACATCACCTCTCGCCATCTATACATTCATTCATGTCGACATGATGTCTCCCACATTCTACATCCAAGCTATGCTTCCATCCACATTCATTCCGCTTACCGTTTTCGCACGAAGAGGAAGAAAAACTGCATTTAACACTCGATTGATACACTTTCCTCCTCATTCTCGCGTTTTCTTTCAATGACACACCATCCCACTTTTTTCTATAAACACCTGGGCTTTCCCCACGTCCTCCCTACCCTCTCAAACCCTCTCGGGCCGAATGCTAGGGCAGCCCGCTCTCCCCACACATCTCTCCTTTCGTTTCAATGCCAATTGGGCCGAAGCCCAGTTTTCCACGCCCCTCTCCTCTATGGGCCAAGCCCAAAACCTCTCCCAAACCCTAGACCACTCCCTCTATATATATTTGAGCCCCTCCCCACGTCCCACCTGCTCTCCCCCACGCCCACCCTCAACCCTCAAACCCTAACCGCGCCGCAAGGCTGCCGCCGCCTTCGCGTCCAGCCGCGCTGCCGCAGATTGGCATCCACGTTCCCGATGATCCACCCATCCAAATGCCACCAAATTTTGCCCAGAGATGCGCCATGAAGTCCTCTACAACATATCAAAAGATCATGCCAAGATCTGACCTGAATCAACGGGGATCTGATTTGCAATGACCACTGCTACCTGTTCTGGATCCATCCAGCGCGCCTGATGGTAATTCTCTCCGTATTCCATCCAATCCCTTGCAGTTTTTGATGCATAATCAATTCCCAATTGTGTTCCAGCAAATCTACTACAACTTCCCCGAAGGATTCCCCAAGATACTGCAGGAATCAGCCAGGAACGCCATGCCACCATCAGTTGTCACAGAACAACCTCGTTGAGATCCAACCATTCGATCTCATTTTCAGGTGATTCCGTGCCACAATCATCATGTGTTCGTTATGTTCCACAATGTTGCGCACGGTACTGTGGAAACCTTATCCTCAAACATGCATCAAATCAACGGGAACACGCACATGTTCAGTGCACATACGTTTCTGTAATTCCTGTTTTAGTCCATGTAACTTTGAACTTGCATATCTTTTCAACCATAACTCCGTTTTAAGCGATTCTTGCGCTCACGCGATCGTAGGATCGAGCTCTAGCTTTTAGTACAGTTTTTGTAGCATTTTGATACTGTTTGGTGTACTGTTCCTTATTGTTTGTGCTATGTGTGCTTTGCATGTTACGGTTAAATAGTGAATGCGCCCGTTCGAGAGTTATCAAGAGGAAGATCAAGACATGAAGACTCTGAGCAGCAACACTATGATTGAGGCAAGTGTCCTTGACCATTCTGAACCTATGTTTTTAAATGTGTCTTTTATAAACATGCATGCTTGTTTAATATTGAATCCTATGTGTCTACTTTACCTGTTCCATATCATTCCTTGTCACCCTAGCTTATGGTGGTTGTCTTGGGGTAGTTGTTGCTTAGCCTTGCTGTTGAGTCAATCACCTTATCATGTTAATCTTGCCTAATGGTATACTTCAACTAAGTGTTAATCTGCTAATTTGTTTAGCAACATGGGAAGCTAGGGTCTGAGCAAGGGGATGGTTTGGATGGTTCTCGGTGAACATTTGGTTTGAGAATAGTTCTTGCTCGGATCAGCTAAGGACCGGTTCGTGGAACGTGTAACCATGACAACAGTGCCATCACAAGACTGATAATGGGTAGGCTAGCCAAATAATTAGGGTGTTCTTAATTTTGTGCTCGCTATTGGTAGAGTGGGGAAGGGATGCTTTGTGATCCTGGGAACCGCCTGGCATCAGAGGGGGCAGCTGGGGTGTTGGCTCTTGAGTCATGGTCCTGTGTGAACTGTGGGTTTCTGTGAACCAACACTTATGTACGGCTATGGATCCTTAATGAGCGAGTTACATTGTTGGGAGCATTCTTTGTAAAGGCTAGTAGAGAAACCCCGGTCATCTACCTCGGAAGTGGAATGGCTCTACGGGAATCTCTATCTTGTGGGTAAAGTGGTGCCACCTCTGCAGAGTGTAAAACTTTCATGAAAGCCGTGCTCACGGTTACGAGCGGCATGGCCCTTTCGCACGATTAGTGGGTGCTGGTTGGTTGGGTGGTTTCTGGGTGAAACACATGAATCTTAGTGATCTTTCCCTCACGGTCCTGTGTGAACCGTAGTCCTGTGTGGACGGTGTCCTGTGTGGAGTTTGTTTTAATTTACTTAATTTAATTTGATGGGTAGTCTCAACACACCTAGTAATATAGGTTGTTTTATAAACTGTGTCTTATGTATTAGTTGGCATTTACGCAAATGAACCATGTTGTAGCCTTTCTTCTATTAAGCTTGCATGTCATCTTTTTCCCCACTTGCGGAGTACGACATGTACTCACACTTGCTATCTCCCCTACAAATATGAAATGCTGCTCAGAGAATGAAGACGGAGTACTTTGATGACGGCGATGAAGTTTAAGCTTGTGGAGCCCCCGGTCGATTGCCTGTGGCGATATGGAGTTTTCCGCTAGCGTTTGTATTCTTATAGTCCTTTGAGACATTTATTATAATAATATTCGATGTAATTATGACATTGGTTATCTGTTTTACTATACTTTGTCCTATATGTGTGAAACTTGATCCTGGGCACACATATAGATGAGCATTCGGTTTTGTCCTTAAAACCGGGTGTGACACTATGTCTCCTAGTGACTTGCTTTTATTTTCCGCCTTTTGCTTGCGAAAGAGAATCTCTAGATCGTCGAGGTAATTAGAGGGTTTATTTGACTTAGCGCCGTCCATACCTATCTGTTAAATAAAACAGGACATATGTACTGGAAAAAAACAGAAAAATTAAAAGAAGAAAGCAATGTGCCGGTCGGCACACAAGTGTGCCGATCGGCACCACAGCCAATTCTCAAACTTCAAACAATGCCTAATTCGAACAAAGGTCCCCGGCAACGGCGTCAGGAAAAGCTTGTTGGTCGTTTGTAACGCACCTAATTTATATACCGCAAGTGGACGGAGTACATTGTAGCTTTTTCCCCCAGAAGAGTATTCCAAGGTTTAATCGAACCACAGAGACCAATGGGAATTAAGCAGAATTGTCAGTAAAAGATTTAGCCAGGCTTTCTAGTAAGCATGAGCGTGAGTGTTGGGAAAGTTGTGGGATGTGCCGATTGGCACAACTGGTGTGCCGGTCGGCACAGAGGCTGAATCGTCCGAGTGCTACTTGAACAGCGTAAAGAACCTGATTAAATCACGGGGTAAGTTAGCCAAAGTCTGCTAGTTGAGATCGTAACCAAAAAGCCTAATCAAATAGCATCATAAACGGATTTACTTGATTATTGATAACCGAAGATCGGTAGGAAGAAACCCCTTTCCGATGAGCCCTGTCACGACCCGTTCACCTTAGTCGGTAGCCGCTTCCCACTCTACACATCATCTCAAGGATCTCGCATATTCCAGCGCGTTGAGGTACAGAGACAATATGCAATTATGGCGCATTACAAGATCTGGATATTATCTTAACCACAATGGAGATAGTGAGAGGTTGAATCTCTCACCTCATATTGCCACCACAATTAAGATAACATCTAGTACTTAGTTGTCACTAAGCGTAGGAACAAGTGCATGTAAAGACCATAAAATCCAGGCAAGCAATAATCAAAACCATTCATCCACATATTCAACCATACTCTGATAATACGTAGTACAAGATACATCACCATCTAGTAGGCCTACCTTGATGGATCACCTCTTAGCACCAGCGGTTCTTGATCTAACAACTAGAGAACATGAATAACGGGGCAAGCCCCGGTGGCTCTAAACTTACTAGCTGTGTTGTCCCTCTGGCGGCGGATCCCGAAACCCTAGGGCTTTTACAGGTTTATATAGGGCTGTGCTTCAGAAAGGAAAAGGATCCCGGGAAAAGAGTCCTTGTGTCGATCGGCACAAAGGCCGTGCCGATCGGCACACCTCGTGTCCAACTCGGTCTCCTCTCTAAGTCCGTTCCAAAGTCCTAGGTAGCTTCCATGTGGGCTTTCCAAATCAGTTTTCTTCGAGATCAAGTCTTGCATTGCTGTTTCAAATCTTCAGGTATCTTTTATCTCTTCGTGACGATTATCTCCAAAGATTGGTTCGGATTACTTCCTTCTAGAATCAACTGAATAGTGGGCCAGCCTCGATTGCCCTGAAGTCCCTTGTGCCGGTCGGCACAACTGCTGTGCCGATCGGCACAGTAAGCCTTTTCTGCTGCTTTTCTTCTCTTCAGGTCCAGATCAGCTACAATGTCCAGAATGTCGTCCTTTTCATCTGTTTCTGCAATAAATCTCCAGAACGACATATATACAAATATGGGGCTATTATCAAGGGTTAATGGCCTATAATGATGACATTTATGCTCTAAATAAGGCATAGTTAGCATATAAAATGGTATACTAGAAATCGCCAACAGTGGAGGTGGACTACGTGTCCAAATGGGTAGAAGCTATGCCATGCCGAGCTGCCAACTCCAAACATGCTCGCCGGATGTTCCACGAGATTATCTTTCCACGGTTTGGAACTCCGAGAATGGTGATAAGTGACGGAGGGTCTCACTTCATTGATAAGACCTTCCGTAGCTTTCTAAGAGAGCTTGGAGCAAAGCACAACATTGCCACTCCATACCACCCCCCAAACAAATGGGCAGGCCGAAACATCCAACAAACAAATCAAGCGGATCCTGCAGAAAACAGTCTTGGAAATGGGGAAGGGATGGAAGAACAAGCTAACCGATGCACTATGGGCATATAGAACAGCCTACAAGACGCCCATAGGCATGTCACCATACCAGCTCGTCTATGGAAAAACATGCCATCTACCAATCGAGTTGGAACATAAGGCATATTGGGCCATGAGGACTTGGAACATGGATATGAAAGGAGCTGGGTGGAGAAGAAAAATGGAGATAGCTGAGTTAGAAGAATGGAGAGACAAAGCATTTCACAACTCAGCCATCTACAAGGAGCGTACAAAGCGCTGGCATGACCGACAAATAAAAATAAAATAATTCAAAGTTGGAGACAAGGTGCTGCTTTTCAACTCAAGGGTAAAGCTCTTTGGGCATGGAAAATTAAGAAGTAAATGGGACGGGACATACACCATCATCCACACGTCGACTCATGGAGCAATCACACTCCAAGACGACGGAGGTAATGTATTCAAGGTAAATGGCCAGCGTCTTAAAATTTATCTTGAGCCCGAAGAAAATAAGGAATTCGATGTCATGAATCTAATTGATTTAAATCTTTTATCCTGACATCCTCTGTTTCTTATTCTTACCCATCGTATTTACTGTACAATATATTCTCGAATAAGAAAGGCACTGTGGAAAACAGGGGGCCAGTGGGACCCACAGTGGGTCGGCCGACCCCCCTATCAGGTCGGGCAACCCCTGAGGGACCCACAACGGTCCAATCTTTCTCCCACCAGTTTCTCCAATGTTCACAAGCAGAAATCCCACTGATGTAGCTCCTGCTCTGCTCCGGGGAAATCAGGAAAATTCTTTCCTTAGTTTTCTTTATAAATATTAGTGATTTCCCCTCTTTTCCTTTGCATTACCCATCTTCCTCCTCGAACCAACGCCCCAAATACTCCCAACATCACCATGGACAACAGCATTCCTAGCTTCGATGTGTCCGCCACAACCTCCCAACTTTGTCGCGAGCTAGGCCTTGAAAACATCCTTGAGCCTGCCCTACCTCCCACCGAGCAAATCAATTTTGTGGACACCGCACCCTTAGCCATCTTGCCACCTCCTAGCACCCCTGCTGCAGCAACCCATGTGGCCAAAAAGGTCCTAAGGAAGAGCCAATACACTCCGTCGCCACGCCAAACCACGGGGGCTCTTGCTCCAAAGAAGACAAGGCGCGAAAATTCAGAGAACCCTCTCCACCAGGAGAGAAGTATGTAGGCTCACTTGTCACCAAGAGTGGCAACGTGGTGCACCACCAATACATTGAGCACCCTCCTCCCGCTGCTCCCAAGGAGAAGGAAGATCAACACTTCAAGATTGTAGGGGTCCGTGGGAAGGGAAAACAGCTCGTTCAGCCCCTTACATCAGCAGAAAGAAGGGGTGCCTACGAGTCCATTAGCTCCACACCTACCAATAGAGTTAGGAGGCACCTCTCTCCCTCTCCTATCAAGAGGGCAGGGGGTATGTATGAAAGTGAGGAGGAAAAGACGCCAAAGAAAAAGCCTTATGATCGCCTCCTCGCTAAGTACGTTGACCTTCGCGACTCGCATCTTGAGCTTGGAAACAAAGTGGCGGAGCTAAAAGAAGCCGTGGAGGAGCTGTGATACGACAATACCAACATACGCCGCAGCACTGCAAGCTCAAGCGCCTCTACAAAGGCGCCGAAAAGGAGGACAAATTCTATATCTAAGCCTCCTTATTTATGTCCCTAAAGGCGTATTTTTTTCTTAGTTTATTTCCCCTCATTTCAATTTTCCTTCAAATTTGTAATGAGCCTGTGAGTTTAGTTTAAATTTCAATGAAATTAGCGCTCCCCAGGCTTGCATACCAGTAGAGCAAATTTGTGTTTTCATATTTTTGTCGTTTTTGAAGGAAACAGGCAAAAAGGCAAGTGTTGGGGGGGAGGGGAGGGGGGGGGGGGGGGGGGGGGGGGGACATCACCATATCTGGAACAATCACGTACAAATCATCCAGAATCATACGAGGCAACTCAGGAACGGTCAACACGTGAAAACACAGCACCTGTGGGGTCCAGGCCAGGTCGGCCGACCCCTGGTGGTCCCCACCCGGGCCCAACCTCCTCCTGCCTCCTGAGTTTGCACCACACTTCCCCTTTTTGCCGGCTACACCGTCAAGTTCATTCTGATAATCTGAAAATAAAATAAAACGTGAGCACTAATCTTTTGGGAAAATCATGCCCACAACTCTACCTCTCACATTCATGGACTTGCACACTTGTTATTTCTCGCTTCATTGCTGAATGCTTGTGAACACCTTATCACTAGGAACCCATGTTTTTCCTAGATAATTGGCATGTGAGATATGGTTTGTCGAAATGATCCTTGCTTAACCTTCAAGTCCTTGGGAATTTATCTTTTATGAAAATCAAAATTCCATAGTATGATGCTCCTCACTTGATTTATATTTTCCTACCAAGGCCTAAGAACTTTACATGATTACTCTGATAGCCTATAAGCTGCTAGTTGTCAATTTGAGCTTTGTCAAATTCTTGGACCCTAGTGAGAAGCTTGTCATACTCTTTTGATCAAGATCACGTACACTCCACCTCACATGCTACTCTTCTACACTGGAAGTTGAAACATTCCATCATCCATCCACCAAATAAATATTCCAAAAATCACTGTTACCTTTCTCTCTCAAAAAAATCATTGAAGACATGGCTATGCAAAAAGAAAAAGAATAACCCCTGCTCATACAAAAGTAGAGCATGATGAAAATAGGGGAAAGATGATGAGAAAAAAAAATGAAAAAGAAAAAGAAGAAAGTATGATAGCCATGTCCTCCTCAATTCAAAAAGAGAGAGAAGGCAACATCACAAAAAATAGTACAATTCCATTTCATACCACCACACACATGCACATCTTGATCAGGATTGTATGACTTGATTTCTCCATTGGATCCAGTCTTTGACTTAGCAATATAAGAGACACTTATGCTCCACCTTACCCTACTTGAGCTCCACAAAAGCCTGATCAAACACAAGGAGGGAAGGGGCAGATCATGGCCCTTGAGAGGAAAATACTTAAACACCATGAGCGACTTAAGGGAGTCACTTGAGGAGTAGAAACTATGTTTTTTATTTCGGAAAAATTATGCAAAAATCTCAAGGTACTTGACAGGGAAGGCGAGGTGATTTGAGACATGATCGTTCCACTTATCAATCATCCAAGGAATACATGTTAGACTCCTCAAAGTTCACAGGTATGAAGTGTGGCTTGCAATAACTTGTGTGCAGGCTTTCATTTATGAGGATGAGTATCTCCCGCCTTATGCTCGCCACTTTACTCGAGGACGAGCAAAGAGCTAAGTGTGGGGGAGTTGTTGACGGCTCTTAGACCCAAAATAAACCGTCAACTAGCTGCACCTTTTACCCTCAAATCAAACACCAAAGGTAGACTTAAGTCTTGAAACTAATGATTTCCACAAGTCTTGGTGAACTTGTGAGTGCAGCTGCATTTCATAGGAAACGGGGAAAAGGAAGCATAAAAGGCCAACTTCGCAAACACCGAATTTCCCCGGAATAAAGATATCAACCATAAAGCCCAAAACTCCAACCAGAAGACTTCGAGAGCACCCATAGCAGGTGGAACAGAGGAGGAGACAACCCAAGGCACAACCCAGAGGAAGGCCAGGCCCAGTGGGGCCCACCCCAGGTCGGCCGACCTAGGGATAGGGGTCGGCCGACCCCTGTTGGTGGCCCACTGGCCCATCTTCTTATGTCGGTTCCCAACCGACGTACCAAGGTCGGTTCAGCCTGCAATCAATGCCATCAATGCCGGGAACCGCCTCAATTCAACCGCCTTTGGAGGGCTATATAAGGAGGGGTACCCCCCTCCTTTCGACACATCACAAGAATCCCAAGAGGAGAGCACCACTCCCACATCTCAGGCCTAGAGCCTCTTGTACAGTAGTAGAATAGGGGAGAGGGCAAGGATCAAGAGAGGGATAGCTTTGTTTTAGTTATTTCCTTATCTTGTACCTTGGCGGATATTTATCTTATTAATAGTTCATCGTTCGTTCGTCGTTCGTTCTTCGTTCGTCGTTCGTTCATAGTCCGTTCGTCGTTCTTATTCATAAGATTAGTATTCGTGGTGATATTAATCTAGCGAGCTTTACATACTAGTCGTTATTCTTGTTATACTTGTTTACGGGATCATCGCTCAGCGAGGGGTGCTCTAGCCTTCCAGATTGGTACCAGGACCGGGGTTAGAGTAGTAATCGACGGCATAAACGTGGTGTCTAGGCTAGAGGTTACTTTGTTTGCAGCGTGCCCCACGGTCTGTAGAGGTAGGCAGCAGGTGGTGATAGCCCTGTCCGTCCCGTGTAATCCTCCACGTTTGGGTTCGTCGTAGAGCTACAGGCTGGCGTGACTTGGCAGACCAGGTCTATACCAGTGCCCGAAGTAAACAAGTAGAACTTGAGTGCGTCCTTCCTACAGGACAACTAGATCTTTATTCATCCTCTCAATCCTATACTACTATCATTCTTTGTTTCCTTGGGTAAAACTATCCTTGCTGCAGATTATCACCGTTCCTTGGGGAAAACAAATACGATATCTTGGAATACTCCCGGGTGAAGTGCTACAACGGTATTCCGTGCGCTTGCGGATTTATTCGTGGTGTAAGAAATACCAACAGTGGTGCGGACCCTGTCCTTGGAGATGAGGACGTGGAGTGTTGCGCCTTGACTTGCCACACTTGTTTCATCTTTGGTGGAAGGTGGCTTTTCGGACATTGGGACGGGTTTCTTAGCCCATAGTCCCGGCCTCTTTGTCGCGGGTTTCTTTGGTTGAAACTGCGATGGATTTTCAATCTTGGCCAAGCTCTTCCATAGAGCAATGAGGCTGTCCGTCTTCCTGGCTGTCACTTCAACTTCTTGGATGTGGGAGGTGTTTGGCCCATACTTGACCTTGATCATTGAGCACTGTTCTTTTTGAGGTTGGAACTCGAACTTCTCCTCTTTCCATTGATGTAGAGGCGGATTTCTCCAACTCCAACATCAATCTGAGCCTTCGCGGTGCTAAGGAAGGGACGTCCCAAAATGAGGGGCGTCTCCTTGTCAATATCCATGTCTAGCACCACGAAATTCTCTAGGATGATGTGGCCTCTTATGAATACTGGCACATCTTCCGCGATCCCCAATGGAAAGCGAAAGGATGAGTCGGCCATTTGCAGCCGCATCGTTGTCGGTGTGAGGAGTTGGTACTTGAGTTGCTCAAAGATTGCCTTGGGCATTACATTGACGCTAGCCCCAAGGTCGCATAGGGCGTAGTCGAAGTGGAATCTCTTGATTGAACAAGAAATTACTGGATAGCCTGGATCAGTTTTTATTGTAGAAGGTTCCCCTCTTCTTTGCCTGTTCTCCCCTGCATGGTTAGTCATACGAGAGAACATATCTCCTCTTGTAGTGATAACATTAACTTTTTCAACGGGAGATTCTGGTTGCCCAGGGATCTGCCCGGAACTAGCAGCAGGAACAAGAGCAGCAAGCTGAGCTATTTGAGTTTCTATCATTTTATTAAAGCTCAACTGATTTTTGAAAGTAGAAGAAAAACCTTCTAATTTTGAATTTAAACTTTCTAAGCACTGATCATTGACAGCAAGCTTTTTGTTGATAGATTCGTTAATTTTAGCTTGTCCATAAACCAAATCTTTCAAAGAGGGCTGATTATTATTAAAACCAGAGAAATTGTTACCTCCTTGATAAGATTGGCGGTTTTGGTTAAAACCTTGACCTCCACTTGGACGATACCCATTGTTGTTGTTCATGTAGTAGGCTTCTTCATGGGTATGGTTGGGGCAATCCTTCCCCATATGGCCAGTGTTGCCACAATCCTCACATGTCATGCGTGAGTCAAGTGAATGAACACTACCATGCGTGTTGAAGTCGTCCAAGCGCTTCATGACGAGGTCGAGCTTGGCGGACAATAAGTCCACCTCCTTGATAGGGTGTACGCCTTTAGAGCGTGGTTGGAGACGTTCATCGCTCCACCCTTGATTGGAGACCATCTTCTCAATAAGTTCTTTAGCTTGAGCAACGGTGTTGACGGTCGTTAAGTACCAACTTCGACCGCCAATATTCCTACACATAAAGGAGAATAAGCATTTCTTATACGCATATTTATTTCAACTAATAAATTTCCACGAGTTTTGGATGATTTATGAGTGCAGGAGTATTTCTGGAGAAAATGGGCCTCTGTGAGAGAAATCATAGGCCGGCCGGCCTACATCCTAGGCCGGCCGGCCACACCCAGCGGCCACAGCCTGCAGGCCTCCACCAGTGGGCCACGAGAAGCTCACAAAACCAGAATATTGAAGCCCAACTCGAACTTAATGAAGACTTTCTAGAAGATGGGCTACAATGGGCCTAAACTTGGCTCTTACTCCAGTTCTGCCGACCCTAGGAGAAAACCGACCTCGGGACCGACTTCATGGAGCAATCTGAAGCGTCCACGCGGAAGGCGGTGGCCAACCGCCACAATGTGTGGCCGGCCGGCCTGCCACCTAGGCCGGCCGGCCAACCTTGGCGGCCAATCCTCCTCAACCGCCTCTCACTTGCTCTATTTAATCCCCTCTCTCATTTGGGGCTATAAATAGAGGGGTGCTCGGCCGGTTAGAACACACACCAAGTAGAGGAATCACTCTTGCATTAGTTTTAGTCTCCAAGCTCTAGTAGAGTTAGGCTTAGAGTAGAGCTACTCTAGTTCCCAAGTCCTCTTGGAGATTTTGGTATGGCTCTTGTATCTTTTTCTCTTTTTGTGACTTTATTCTATTTAATAATATTATTCTATCTATATAGTCTTGCCTTGGTTAAGCGTTCCTTGTTTGGTTGTGGACCCTTGGCTTGCTTATGTAATAGAGTAATCATAATCTTCTTATATAGTAAGTGTGATGTTCATATGCTTGTTATGTGGATATTACCTAGAGGACTGGCGGTAGGGACATAATTGCCTTATTGTCACGTGTCCTAGTACATAGTATACCATGTATATACTTAGGTTTACATGCATTTGCATATCCAAGCATAGGTCCAATGATCTTTATCATCGCCTAGGGGTTTTAGAGTAATGTTTTAGCAATGCAAGCATGGTGCTTGGATTGGTAGAATACATTGGATGCCTCGTGCCCCACGGATTGTTTGAGGTAGACGGTAGGTGGTGACAGCCCTGTCCGTCCTCGGTATCCCTCCACGTTCGGGTACGGCGTAGAGCTGTAGACCGGAGTCGCCTGGCAGACCAGGGGTAAGCCGGTGCCCAATTTGCTTGAGTGCATATGCCTCAACCCTAGTTGTGTGCATACATGTGTATGTTGTATACTATGCAACTGTATAATGAAGTACATTAGGAACTTAGCTCTTTTCCTTGTCCTTTCTCCGCTTGGCTTTGGATGTATATTAGAGTTGATCCTTTTCTTGTGTGTCACACTACCCATATATTATTGTTTAGCATTGTATGGACCGTGATCCATTTAAATATAGACATTAACTATGAGCACAGTACTCTCTTGATCATCGTCTTCCCTGTGGAAAATATAAATTACGATACCTTGGAATACTCCCGGGTGAAATGCTACAGCGGTATTCTCCGTGCGCTTGCGGATTTATCTGTGATCGTTAAGAAATACCAACAAGCATTTCTGGCGCCGTTGCCGGGGAAGACACTTGGTTTAGGAGTTTACAAAGCACTCTTCTAAACGAAGAAAGAGGGGATTCGCGCTACCTCCTACTCCTACAGAAGATCGATTGGTTTAGGAGTTTACAAATGCTCTTAGTTATATCTGCAAATATATGGTCATAGCCTATACAGGCTATCACTTGCTTGTTTTCTCTTCATGTGAAAACAGGGTAGTGCATGATGGATTCGAATTGCCGAGAAACTGCACTAAAAATCCGAAAGACCCATGGCAGTCGAACTCGTCATAATGTCTTGCTCATCGGACTTTAAACGATGATGCCCTTGCTGACAGGAAAATCGGTAGTTATCTCATATTTGATTTTTCCAATTGCATATTTGGTTTCCCTTAATTTGAATTCAATTGCATTTGCATGTTTGATTTTTCCAAATCATTTTGCATGTTGGATTGTTCCAACCCTTTAAAAAAAAAGAATTTGAGATGTTTGTTTTTGGAGAAAATAATTTTTGGGCATAAATTCTAGCTGAGCTTTGGCTAAACCTCCACTATTCAAAAAAAAAAATCGACGGAGGTTTTGAGCCAAGCTTGGGGGGAGAGTCCCCGTCAATGGGTCACCTAACATGACATGGTCATTGTTCGCATTTTGCCTTATTTTCTAACGGCCACTTGTCATTGTTCCTCCCCAAATATGGCCATCGAACTTCAAGTTTTACAAAAAGGCCGAGTGGTGATGTTTTCATACCAAATCCATTTCATTCACCACCCAAATGCCCTCCTCATCTTCTTTACTCTCATTTCTCCAAATTTTCTCAAATTCAACAAAAAGATTTCCCTCTTCTTTGTTTTGCATCTGCAAGTTATGCTCAAGCTGGCAAGATCAACCGACGGGCGTGCTCATTTTGATTACACTAATATAACCCGTTTCGAGTTTGTTCTTGTTGTTTTGCTTTTTGTTGCAGCCATGAAGAAAGGAACTAAGCAGTTATTGGCGCACTCAAGCAAGAACTAAGCTTGGGGCGATCACTCCCCCGCTGAGGTAACTTGTATCTTTCCTTTGTTTTCTGCATTAAAAAAAAAGATAAAAACAAATAAATAAAATAAAAGTAGTTTTTGTTTTCTATGCGCGATAAGAATGTTTTAATTCTCCAAGTTGAAATGATGAATAGTTGCTCTGTTTTATCCCTCTCTTGTTCCTGTTTGCAACTTAGTACTCTCCCGAGTTTTGAGTTTGATGGATGCACTCTTATTCTTGAACCTTAAACTCGTGGGTAGCAAAATGCATGATCCAAGTCTAGGTTGTTGTGAGATATGATACGATATAATAGAGCTGCTATGATCTCTTTCTAAGTAAGACTTAAATTCCAGAGAATTTTTTTTCAAATTTATAAATCCAAAAGTTCCTCAATGATGAAAATTCCTACCAAAGCCATATGTCGATTTTATTGCAAAACCTCCATACATATGCTGCTTGTTATTACATTGAGCTTTTTCAAAATTGTTGTGACCCTTGTGAGATGCCTTTCATACTTTCATGATCAAGATCACGTACACTCTACCATATGCATATGCTTAACTTCTACACTAGAAGTTAGCATCACATTTCCGCTCATTCCATAAAATAAATACTCCATATGTTTTACATCTCTCTCTCTCTCTCTCTCCAAGTATCATTGCAACAGAGGAATGGCTATGGAAAAAAAAGGAAAGAAAAAAAAAGAATCTTGCTCATTCAAGTAGAGCATGATGAAAAAAAAAAGAAAAAAAAAGAAGAGATAGCCATGTCCTCAAAATTCAAACAGAGAGAGAGAAGGTATACAAAAAGGAGTAATCATTTTTCCTCCGTCATTCACATTTCCACACATATGCACATCTTGATCAGATTGTATGACTTGCTTTTCTCCTTGGATCCGGTCTTTCGATTTAGCAATATATGTGATACAAGTTTGCCTCACTTTACACAGCCCCACATTTATAAACCTATTAGAAGTAGGTGGAAAAGAGGCAACATAATGCCTTGGTAAGGAATCATACACATTGAGCGATTCGAGAGAATCATTTGAGGAACTTTGTTTTTATTTGCAAAATCTTTTGAAAACCTCTGGAATGAAAGTTGGACAAGGAATGAGTAAATAGTACTCTACAAACCGTTCTGTCTCTTAACTGCCCAAGGCAAGGAGAAGCAATCAGCCCCATGAGGACTAAAGGGAAGAGTAAGTTGTCACCCCAGCTTATTCAATACGAGGAAGAATATTTTGTTGTATGCATGGTACTTTTGCGGAGTAAGACATGGTAGCAATTCCTGATCAACACAACCTAGTTTTTAGCTTTGCTCGGGACAAGCAAAGGTTTAAGCTTGGGGGGTTTGTTGACGGTCGTTAAGTACCAACTTCGACCGCCAATATTCCTACACATAAAGGAGAATTAGCATTTCTTATACGCATATTTATTTCAACTAATAAATTTCCACGAGTTTTGGATGATTTATGAGTGCAGGAGTATTTCTGGAGAAAATGGGCCTCTGTGAGAGAAATCATAGGCCGGCCGGCCTACATCCTAGGCCGGCCGGCCACACCCAGCGGCCACAGCCTGCAGGCCTCCACCAGTGGGCCACGAGAAGCTCACAAAACCAGAATATTGAAGCCCAACTCGAACTTAATGAAGACTTTCTAGAAGATGGGCTACAATGGGCCTAAACTTGGCTCTTACTCCAGTTCTGCCGACCCCAGGAGAAAACCGACCTCGGGACCGACTTCATGGAGCAATCTGAAGCGTCCACGCGGAAGGCGGTGGCCAACCGCCACAATGTGTGGCCGGCCGGCCTGCCACCTAGGCCGGCCGGCCAACCTTGGCGGCCAATCCTCCTCAACCGCCTCTCACTTGCTCTATTTAATCCCCTCTCTCATTTGGGGCTATAAATAGAGGGGTGCTCGGCCGGTTAGAACACACACCAAGTAGAGGAATCACTCTTGCATTAGTTTTAGTCTCCAAGCTCTAGTAGAGTTAGGCTTAGAGTAGAGCTACTCTAGTTCCCAAGTCCTCTTGGAGATTTTGGTATGGCTCTTGTATCTTTTTCTGTTTTTGTGACTTTATTCTATTTAATAATATTATTCTATCTATATAGTCTTGTCTTGGTTAAGCGTTCCTTGTTTGGTTGTGGACCCTTGGCTTGCTTATGTAATAGAGTAATCATAATCTTCTTATATAGTAAGTGTGATGTTCATATGCTTGTTATGTGGATATTACCTAGAGGACTGGCGGTAGGGACATAATTGCCTTATTGTCACGTGTCCTAGTACATAGTATACCATGTATATACTTAGGTTTACATGCATTTGCATATCCAAGCATAGGTCCAATGATCTTTATGATTCTGCTCTAGATCCATATCATCGCCTAGGGGTTTTAGAGTAATGTTTTAGCAATGCAAGCATGGTGCTTGAATTGGTAGAATACATTGGATGCCTCGTGCCCCACGGATTGTTTGAGGTAGACGGTAGGTGGTGACAGCCCTGTCCGTCCTCGGTATCCCTCCACGTTCGGGTACGGCGTAGAGCTGTATACCGGAGTCGCCTGGCAGACCAGGGGTAAGCCGGTTCCCAATTTGCTTGAGTGCATATGCCTCAACCCTAGTTGTGTGCATACATGTGTATGTTGTATACTATGCAACTGTAGAATGAAGTACAATAGGAACTTAGCTCTTTTCCTTGTCCTTTCTCCGCTTGGCTTTGGATGTATATTAGAGTTGATCCTTTTCTTGTGTGTCACACTACCCATATATTATTGTTTAGCATTGTATGGACCGTGATCCATTTAAATGTAGACATTAACTATGAGCCCAGTACTCTCTTGATTATCGTCTTCCCTGTGGAAAATATAAATTACGATACCTTGGAATACTCCCGGGTGAAATGCTACAGCGGTATTCTCCGCGCGCTTGCGGATTTATCTGTGATCGTTAAGAAATACCAACAAACGGCCATTGAGAAGAAGGCTCCTCCAGCAGTGGCATTCATTTGTCCACGGGTTGTTGGTGTCAACCCGTTGTAGAAATGTTGAAGAATGAGCCATTCTTCCATCCCGTGGTGTGGGCAGGCGGATATGTAATCTTGGAGCCTATCCCATGCCTCGGAGATGGTTTCATTGGTCGCTTGCTGGAAGCTTGAAATTCTTCCACGAAGGGCGTTGGTTTTGCCCAACTGGAAAAACTTTGCGAGGAACGCGGTAGAACAGCGGTCCCAAGTGTCAATGTTGGCACGATTGGCATAAAACCACTGTTTCGCCTTCCCAAGGAGGGATAGGGGAAACAGACGGAGTCTGATAGCATCTTGATTGACTCCGGCAGTTGCCGATGTGTTGCATATCTCAAAGAACTATTGGAGATGAATATTGGCGTCCTCCGAGGCCTTTCCACAAAAGGGAATGACCTGCACCATAGTGATTAGGCTTGATTTGACTTCAAACCCTGCGTCGCCAATATTGACATTGGGCCCAACGGGCACATTGGCAATGGAGGGAGCAGAGTATTCACGGAGGGTCCTTTGATCAGCCATGTCAATAAGTGATGATGGTGCGGATGATGTGGGTTCGTCTGTCGGGAGTCCTGCTTGTATGGAAGTGCTGATGCGAGGTCGAACTTTTCTTACAAGCGACTCTGGATTATCAACAAAGTTTTCCGGCAAGTTGAATCCACGCATACACTATCCTGTTTTCACATCAAAGAGAGAAAATAGATCAAGGTTAGCCTGCAATGGGCAATGGTTAAATCACATCAAGTGTAATCATGAGTAATCATTATACACTTGTCAACAATTGTCTTCCCCGGCAACGGAGCCAGAAATGTTTGTTGGTATTTCTTACACCAAACAGAAAACACCACTTTAGGCTGGTTAGGCCTGGAGCGAATATTCCCGGTTCGGCGCCAGAAATATCTGAAGTTACTTGCTTAGGATACATAATAATCCACAACAAGCAACGAGTGCCGGAAATGTATTTTTAGTATTTAATCATTAAAGATAATCCGCAAACGCACGGATAGCCCGTTGTATCATTTCATCCGAGAGTATTCCAAGGTATCGTTATTTATATTTTCCCAAATGAAGACGTAGTTGACAAGTATGTACTTATACTCATGGTGTTACAAGTGATAGATCATAACCACAATCCAATGCAGGGGTAAGGTGCAAATAGATATGAGGATAGTGTAACGCACAGAGCAGGCAATTCCACTCTCTGATAAAAGGCGAGAGGCAACTCTAAGCTAGTCTAGGATTAAGTAAGAAGAACTGCTACTCCTAATGTACATCATCAAGTAGCGTGCGTAGCTTCTCTTGTATCTTTTCTTTTCCTAGATTTTCTTTAATATAATTATTTCTTATTTATTTAATTTAGTTTTCCTTTATGTTTATATTGATTTATTTAAGTAATTATTATTGAGAAATTTCTGTGCCGGATCCTTGTCTATGCATGGTAATTGTGAATGAGTTGTTTGCTTGTGAACTGACAGTAGGGACATAATTGCCTTATTGTCACGTGTCTCTGAACCCCTTTATCTTTTCTGTATCGTGGATCGTCAAAATAAGCAAAAGTAGTATTTTTTATTCGGATTTATTGATCATGGATGGCTCGCTCTTCGGCCAAGGGTAAGTTACTAGAATAATTGAAAGCGAGGTGTTTGAAATTATTCTAGCGTGAATTGCCCTCAACCCCACGGGATGATGTGGTAGCTGCGAATGCATGTGACAGCTGTTGTCTCGTCGAAGAAGGACGTTGGGGCTCGCCGTGACCGCCAGCTGGCCACGCCCGGCCTCGCGTCGGCGGCGGGGTGTGGCAGTCGTTATTGACATATTTTACACCAAATGTTTTGCTTTCGAGTTTAGTCGTACTACTGGGCTTTGTTCACAGCTCTGTGGCTCCACGTATCCTTTCTTCCAAGTCCTGATTATAGGCTAGGTGGCCACCATCACAAGGTCTGCTAGCGTGCTCTGGCGTAGGAAATATTCCATTGTCGTTACATAACTTCCTGGCGTTGGAAATATTCCAACACGAGGACGTTGATGGATGGACGAAGAGTAAACGGTTTTAGCGCATACATCACATACGAATTTCTTTCTTTTGGTTAGTCGTATCACATGTTGATGACTTTCAGGTTCATTCATCTCACACGTCGGTGACTTTCAGCAGCTACCAATTCGCCAACTATCATATAAATAATTTGCAGGCCATTGTAGAAGTTCACTGACTTGCTTTGGTTAAGGATTATAGTTTCCTTTTCTGCTCTTCTTCTATCTATGGTCAATTGATCGAACTCCTCCTGATCCGCTGCTCCTTATTAAGGATTTGCAAAATCTGTTGCTATGTCATTGAGTTATGCCTCAGCCTGTCGCTCCTTTATTGGTCTCTTATCCTTCAACGCTTGTGCATCTGGGGTACCACGGCAGCCTAGGCAGTTGTTGGATCTGAAATCAAATGGTATGGCAGTGAAAACTAAACTTCTATCTGGTATTAGCAATGATCTTTGTGCTTCACCATCAGTGACAGAATCTCTAAAACCTCAAATTTTCTCCTCCAACATCAGTCTCTGTCAATGTCGTTCCCAGAGGTGTCCGGGTCAGATCCCTTCAAGCCAAGGTACATATAGTAAATATAATAAACACACAGTGTGCAGTTATTTCATTTCCATGATTATCTTCATAAGAAATTTCATTGTTGCACTCCTAGTCGTGCCCCCAGCAGGAGCTCGTGGCTCCCAAGCCGGTGGCCTCGCCGTGTCCCCAGCAGGAGCTCGTGGCTCCCGAGCCGGTGGCCTCGCCGTACGACACGGCATGGGTTGCGATGGTGCCAGCACCTGGGTCCCCTGGGGCGCCGCGGTTCCTACGGTGCGTGGAGTGGATCCTGCAGAATCAACACGACGACGGATCGTGGGGGCTCGGCCACCTCCACCCTGCGCTGGCGATGGACGCTCTCTCCTCTACTCTAGCCTGCGTCCTTGCGCTCAAGAAGTGGGGTGTCGGCGAGAACCACGTCAGGAAAGGTTAGCAAGCTTCGTCCCAAAACATGTCAATGATTCTATTCATTCAGTTAGGCTCTTCAATCTCGTTTTTTTTTCCTGTACTGTGTGCCTATTTCGGCGTTGCAGGGCTTCGTTTCATTGGAGACAACATGTCTTGCTTGACGGATGGAAGCAGCCATGCGCCGGTAGGGTTCAACATCATCTTCCCTGGCATGCTTCAGCTCGGCATGGATATGGGCTTGGAGCTTCCTCTGATCCAAGCGGATATCGACAGCCTCTTCCGCCTCCGGAATATGGAGCTGACAAGGTTTTGTCTCAATGCTTACTATGCATTCCCCCCTCCCTTTCTGGAAGCAAAGCGCTAGCCTGGTGCTAAAAGCACAATATAAAATATTCCCCAATATATTTGGACCGCGGATTGCATTTTTTCGTCGATTTCTTGTGAGTGTACACGTGTAGCCAAGAGTACCAGAAGTGCAAGAGAATGGTGCCTCCCTCAGCGCGTTCTCCTCTAATAACTATGACCCACTGATACGTCACCCCGGGATGCCCTTCACTCGTACTCTACATACGCTTTGAGTACAGCAGAACGGACCACGTTAGGAATTTTACGAAGCACAATATCCATATTACTTTCCCTTCCACTTTAAATACCATCGGTGTTCTTAAGTAGTACCAATAGTACTAGGGTATTTAGAAAAAATCAAACGACGGCCTGAAAGTCGATGGCGACACAAGGTAAATCAGTGATGGCGTAAGATGGCCAGGTCGTGGGTGGTGTTGATTTTGTGGGGAAGGAAAGCGGCCTAGGGATTGCCATAAAGTGAACGAATAGGAGAAAATGACTGATATATCTTTTTGTGATACCATTAGTATTATACTCGTTATATTATGGAACTTCTCAAATACTGCTGCTCCTTCTTGCTAATTAATCTACTTTGTTGTTACTGCTATTTTAAGGGGTGTTGACCGCACGGATTCAGGAAGAAAAGCCTTCATGGCCTACGTTGCTGAAGGATTGGGAGATTTACAGGACTGGAATCAGGTGTTGCCGTACCAGCGGAAGAACGGGTCCTTCTTCAACTCTCCCTCCACGACGGCTGCATTAGCTATCCACCAGTACAATCATCGAGCAATCGGCTACTTGGATTTCCTCGTCAGCAAGTTCGGCAGCTCAGGTCCGCTTACTGCCTTTCAAAATGCCAAACCAACAGTGAGATGATTTTTTTTTTAGATAAAGAACAGTGAGATAAATGATGCCAAATGTCATGTATAATTTGCAGTTCCTACAGAATATCCGATGAATGTATTCTCCCGGCTTTGCACTGTAGACTGTTTAGAGGAGATGGGGATTTCTCAGAGCTTTGCCTATGAGATAAATAGCATACTTGATATGGCGTACAGGTAACTTCTGTTTTCCAGAAATATGTTTTGCACTTTTTCCTCGTGTCATCCTAACTAGATTAAAACCGCAGATTATGGCTACGCAATGACGAGGAGATAATGCTTGACATGGCCACATCCGCAAAGGCATTTCGCCTCCTGCGCATGCACGGATACGACGTCTCTACAGGTAGTCACGGGACACTAGCATTTAACGAGCCAAGAAAACTTTTACGGTCTCAAAAACTGATTTTTATTATATGAAAAATACTAGTTAATACGACGATATTGACGGTCTAATTCGATTGTTTTATACCTCCCAATACTATATTTTATTTTGTTACCATGAGGGTAAGATCTAAAAAAATAAGAATGGTAGAACAATAATTAGTTTTTGAGAAGGGTTCGGTGGGTTTTTCAAAAAAAAAGGCACAAATCTCAAAGCATGCTTAATTGAGTAATTCTTTTTATTATTTATTTATGATTTTAATTTTTGTACGTTGCGGGCCTGAGCATGCCCGCCCCAACCCAATCCAGCATATCCAAACAACAAAATCTGACGTTAGCAAGGGAAACGACGACGCCAGCGAACTCCATTCCCGGCAGGCTGGAGGCTTCTGCTGTTTGTCGCTTTTGATTGAGGGGATCGGCGAGTCTCCTCCGGTTGCGGCTGCCGGACGCTAAGCGTGCCTGAAAGCCTGCGATGGTGCGAGTTCATTAGGTTGAGGGCCCGCGACGGAACCGCGCATGTGGTGGCGGGCGGCAGCGTTGCTCCTGGGATCGAAGATGGAAGCCATGCGATCGACAGGAACGCTCTCCAGGCTTGGATTTTTTTTTTTCTTTTTGCACGAAGTAACGCGTACAAATACTCAACTTATGAACGCACGCACACGCTTTGCTTTAAGCGCATCCGAAAAATTAAGCCGGCTTGATCTTCACATCCAACATGTCATCATAGGTGGGGACATCATCTCCTACTAAAAAGTAATTAGTCATAAATGAAACACACGGCTAGGTTGGTTCCACCACAAATGACCAGATGAGCTCTGCTTAGTTTGCTCACTTAGGCTGGGCTGGACCAATTAGGCCTGACCGTGCAAAATGGTTGTTCTGTGCGTGTGCGCCAGCAGCCAGCGCGCGCTGCTCCTAACGCGTAGAGCCGCACGCATGGATGGGCTCAGGACAGGGAAAAAGTTCGGGTAGGAAGTTCCGTTGCAACTTTTTGAGTCAAAAGTTTTCACAAAAATTGTACCGAACCTTTTTGAGTCAAAAGTTTTCACAAAAGTTTTCAGACAAATTGCACCGAAACTTTTTGAGACAAAAATTCGCACAAAAGTTGCACCGAAACTTTCTCAAAATGGAAAGTTAGTAGGAATGAAACTTTCCAAAAAATGAAAGTTTCAGGCTGAGGGAGGAGAGTGCTCGCGCGGCCCTCCTGGCGCGCGTGCGCGGAATAGACAGGCCGCTGACCGTGTCTTGGAGTCAAGATATTGTTTAATTAATTAATAATTAGTCATGCCTAGGGATACCATAAAACACAAATTAATAAAATTACTATAACACCGAAATTAATAGCGGAATAATACGAGTTGTGTTAGGGATATTTCACTACGCAGATGAAAGATCCCCACAACTCAGTTATTGGGACCACAAAATTCCCCATAACTAAATGCCACACTTCCACCACACGTTACCTAGGATTCGTCCCACCGAACAATTAATTACCAGTAATACTTTAGAGTATGTTCGAGAGACTAATACTTTTAGTGGGTTCCCAAAGGTAGAGGCAATGATTTCTCTCCACGTTCATAAAAAAAAATGATTTCTCTTCACCTCATCTAAGTGTCAACAAGAGTTCATACTAACTCTAAATTAATGGTCTCTCCCCTATCGTTTTTTGCTCCACGTAGAATGAAATCATACATAGACTGGCTCTTAGGAAATTATTGAGGACACTCCTAGCTGCTGGACCAACAAGAGAGAACAATTCATTTCAACATGATCTATGGACTAAGAAACAGAATTAATTACAATAGGTCGAGGAGCAATTGTTGTTGGTTGTTGGCCGTTATAATATAATATAGAGAAATCATATTATGCAAAGCTGTGATCCCTGCCACGAAAAACCCTCCGCCTTATCCGAGTCGTACATTCGCTAATCTGTATCGGCTATAGTTTGGCATGATCGCTAAAATAGCACCTCCTATATAGCGTGCCATCAAGACATGTTCAGAATATGGAGGCAACCGCCTTCTAACCTGAACTTCCTAAAAGTTTTCTTGGGTAAAATGCACCCGAAACTTGTCTTTTTTGTGTCATCATGGTTCCCCAACTCTAGAAATGGTTATTTAGATCCCTGAACTTCCTAAAACATGCTAACTTATGGATAATGATGTAGCACTTAGTTATGTACTATTTATCATACTTTTACTCTCCTCAAATAAGTGTCACGCCACAGTTCATATTATAGATTATCATTTAACTGCATTATGGTGCTGCAACATATAGAGGGATGGCATGCAAGCTATTTACAAGGAGTCATGTAAGCAACAGAAGTGTATTTTAAAACTTTGGACCAAGTTGACACACATCAGCAAGTTTAGGGACCTAAATATCTATTTTAATTATGTGAAGACCTATTGGCACACCGGAACATGTGTCGGGATGCCAGTGTCTTTTATTATGTACCTTTTATATGCTACCACAATGAGGGGAATTAATTGCAAATATATTTCGATATGCTATGCAGATGTCTTGGCTCAATTCACTGAAGAATCTAGTTTCCAGAATACAGTTCAAGGGTATCTAAATGATACGAGGACTTTGATGGAATTATACAAAGCATCACAAGTTCAGATATCGGAAGGAGAGGTGATCTTAGAAAAAATGGGTTCTTGGTCCAGCAAAATACTTAATCAACAACTTCATTCCAACAATGTATCAAGATGGGTAGATCCTGATGAGGTAGTTAATAGACTATCTTTCAAACCATTGCTTCGCTATTGGATCCTTTTATCGATATTATTGATGGTGCATTTCATTTTTCTAGGTGAAACATGCTCTTAAATTCCCCTTCTTCCATACCCTGGACCGGCTAGAGCACAGAAGGAACATAGAACATTTCAAGACAGATGGCTGCTTTCATATGCTAAAGTCAGCGTATTGGTAAGTTCCTTATACAACTACAGTAAAACTTTTGAAAGAAAAAACCTGATCATCCAAGTTTCCAAACACAGGATCAGAAGCTTTAGTGCAAATGAAGAAATTGCACAACTGGCTATTGATGGTTTCCGCTTCTCACAGTCTGTTTACCAAGAAGAGCTTCAACATATGAAGAGGTATGCATGTCTATTGTTCTTAGGAAGTTCACATTACGTAAGATGGTAATGACGGGCATTTGTGTTCTATCACCTAAAACAAATGGGTGATGGGCACGTCAAAGCCTGTCACCCTTTACTCTCCAGTCCATGGTGTAAAAGGTGACGGATGTTGTTCGACCTAGTCACCTATTACGAGACCAAGTAATAGCTGACGGGCTTCAACGTCGCATGTCACCTTTTAATCACCTAGAGGTGATGGGCATCCCTTTGACCGTCACTGATAGCCTTTCCTCACGCAGTGCCAGAAAGTGTCCCTTCTTTATAAGTCAGGAGAACTCTCTTCTTTCACTGAGTACTAAAACTTCTTTGTCTCACAGCTGGGTGAAACAGACAAGACAGGACGAGCTCAAGTTTGCAAGATTGATGCCGGCGACCACGCTTTTCACTGCTGCCGCCACTATGTTCTCCCCTGAGCTATCCGAGGCTCGCCTAGCATGGGCAAAAAACTGCGTTCTGGCTACCGTACTCGATGACTTCTTCGATATAGAAGGATCAAGTGAAGAATTAGAGAACCTCGTCACGTTAATCGAAAAGTACAGACACTCAAAACTAGTTTAAGACTTCGAATTCGTCTGGCTCTATTTCTTACGTTACAATCCATGACGATGCTTTGTCTCATAGGTGGGATGCGCATGATGAAGTTGGATTCTGCTCGGAGAATGTAGAGATTATTTTCCTCGCCATTTACAACACGAGCAAGCAACTGGGAGAGAAGGCTGCAGCGGTGCAGAAACGCAGCATCGAACATCACATTGCTGAGTTGGTAATAACAAAACAAGTACTTCATTTTAGCTATTGCAGGCAGCAGATATACAATTAACACGTGGTGGATGATGTAATACTGTTCTTGGCACCTCATTTAGTGGTTGGACTTGGCGAGAACGATGATGACCGAGGCCAAATGGAGTAGGAGCGGCTATGTCCCGTCCATGGAAGAGTACATGCGCGCCGCGGAGGTCTCATTCGCACTGGGTCCCATCGTCCTCATACCTCTCTACTTCATCGGACCGGAGCTGCCGGAAAAGGTGATCAGGGGTCCCGAGTACAATGAGCTGTTCCGGCATGTCAACATCTGCGGCCGTCTCCTAAACGATCTGCAGACACACAAAAAGGAGAGCAGCCAGGGTAAGATCAACAGCGTCACGCTGCTCAGTTTCCGCAATGGTGGCTCGGTGTCAGCCCTCGAGACGGCCGAGGCAGAAGTGAGGAAGAGCATTGAAGCCTCCAGGAGGGAGCTGCTGAAGCTCGTGTTCACAGAGACCGGGAGCGTTGTCCCTATGCCGTGTAAGCAGCTGTTCTTGAACAAGATCAAGGTGCTGTACTTTTGCTACTGGGATGCGGACGGCTACTTCTCACCGGAGCACATGATGAGCGGTGTGAATGCTGTACTTAACGATCCGTTGTAATTATCAGGGCCTTCATCCGGTCCATGCTATACTACAAGAAAAGAGGGTTTTAGTCACCAAGTTTTAGTGAATAAGGAAAATTTTTCTTTGTTGGTCATTATAAGTTGATTAATAGTGACCAAGTTTGAGATTTTTGGTGGATAAACTATTTTAGTGACTAATGTTATATGTAGTTACCAAGGTCGTGTTGGTTGCTATATAGTTTTAGGGTCCAACATATGCAATTATTGGTCACTATATACATATAGTGACAATGTTTTAGTCACCAAAATGTGACTAAGCTTGTTGATGACAAACTAACTATTGTAACCAACAATACACATATAGAGACTTAGTATCTTGGTGACCAATAGTCCTTTTTTCTTGTATATTGTCTGAAGACACATGTTGTGAATTAGAACTAGTACCACAAGGTATATCCTAAAATACACAGCTGGGCTATTCTAAACATCAGAGAGGTGATCGGAAAAGTATACAGGAAATTTAACTTAATGAATATATGTACCATAGGGTATATCAATATCATAAAATATAGAGGGCATAAATATATGAAAAACTTTTCCTTATATTTTAGTACAATTACATAAAAGGCGACTAAATGATTATCAGTTCACACGGCTAAGAAATCATATGGGCTCGTCATAACTGGAAAAACGCCGGACAAGTTATTTTCCTGAAAACAGTATTCAAGCAATTGTCCATAAAACAATACTCAATTATTTGAAGTGGTAGCAAATATAGCTAAATGGACGAACATGTAGAGTTGTTAGAGTACTGTAATATCAAAGTTTTAGTTTACGTCTAGTATGGTCAAGAGGCAAAACTCGTTCTGCATAATACAAACACTAGTACAATCAATGAAAAAGCATAGCGCCCGCAACTTTTTTTTTTTTTGAGGGACACCACCTTTTATTATTCAATGTCGGTATAAGAGTTACAAACACCCTGCGGTGGCGACAGAAACCACACATGTCTACCAACAGAATTAAGAATCGAACTACGAGCTAAGACATGAGCGTCCAGGTTTGATCTCCGGCCTTCATGTACAAATTCCACTTTTGTGAAAGCACATGTTCTTGTCTTGATTTCCCGGATAATTTGGCCATACCGGCCCATCCCTGCTCCTTGCAAGTTTCGATGACCGTCAAGCAATCGCTAGCCAAACAAAATTTATGAAGGGCAAGATCGCTTGCTAGCGCCAGACCCTCCCGGCATGCAAGCACTTCTGCAACTTCAGCTTCTGCTATCCGCTCCATGATGATCACAGAGGCTCCCAAAAAAATCACCACTCTCGTTACGCGCTACTGCAGCACAGGCTGCAATGCTCCGATTTTTTGACATGGCAGCGTCCACGTTCACCTTCATCATGCCGGAGGGGGGGTCCATCTAGGAACCACAGCAACATGTCCATCTTGTTTCTCCTTCGCTGGAGGTGCTGATGACTCCAGCTCAGCAATATAGCGCTCGACAAAGCAGTGCGTAGAAAGTGGACTCTGAAACAAATTCTCATGTATGGCCTTCCGTCGCGCATGCCAGATAGCCCACAGCCTGACAAGTCAGATCCTCATGTGAAAGATGTTTCATCAGTTGTGCTAACCTGCCCCATGCATTCTGATCGTCGATCTGACAAAGAAATTCCATGATGTCTTCCCTCTCCAGTGCCCAGACGCACTTGGACATATTGCACTCCAGCATGGAGTGCTTCCACGACGAGTCCATTCCACAAATACTGCATGAGCTAGTTGGAGCCATGTTTCTATGGTGTCGTACATCCCCAGTTGGAATAGAGTGTCGTGCCAGTCTCCATAAAAGACACGAACCTTGGATGGAACCTTGATCTTCCACAACTCCGACCACTCCTGCTGATCGGCCTTCACATCTGACCTCCCGCATTATTTTCCATCCAAGCTGATCTGACTTCTTTATTCCTCACTAGCATTCGATGCGCCGATCTCACCGAGAAGACTCCCGTCCGCTCGTAATGCCATGCCCAGAAGTCAACATCATAGGTCGTGCACAACGGTATATTAGTGATAACCTCCTTGTCCATTGGACTAAAAAATTGATCAATCACTTGGAGATTCCACGACCTAGTAGTCTGGTCAATCAGTTCGCTAACTAGCTGGGGTGGGTTCGGCTTACAACATGTTATTGGTTTCAGCATCCCGTCACGTGGCAGCCAGTTCATGCTCCATACTCTTGTCGACTCCCCGGTCCCAATCCTCCAAATGAGACCTTGCTTTAGCACTTCTTTTTGCCATCGACAATAGCTCGCCATACCCGCGACGGCGAGGTACCCACATCCGCATCCAGGAAATCCTGTTCTGGAAAATAAACAGCCTTGAGGAGCCGGGCACTCAGTGTGTCAGGGTCGATCATCATTCTCCACGCATGTCGAGCGAGCAGTGCTAGGTTAAAGAGCTCCATGTCTCTGAAACCAAGTCCTCCATCTTGTTTGGGCTTCGTCATGTCTTCCCAAGCAACCCAACAAGTCCTTCGTTTTCCTTCTTATAGCAACTGCCCCCTCGCCACTAGAAAAAGGCTGAGTTCAAGTCACGGGTAGAAGCTCGCCACTGCTAGCTCTTAGAGTCAAACAAGAAAAATGAAAAAACGTGCTGGGATAGGCCCAATCTAAGCCACCAAGTCGCCCACGCCGTTCAGCTTGCCGCCGCTTCGCCCGTGCTGTCTAAATTGTCATCATGCCTGCTCGTTGTTGCGCCGACAGTGCCATCTAGCTTGACAGCGCGCCTTCTTACCATCGCTCTAGCCGAAGAGGACGATGTTGGTAGTTCTTATGACCAAATATAATATTAATTAATTTCGCAATTCTCCTTAAGTATTTCACGATATCGAATTTCCAAAAAAAAAAGCAAGGCAGATCAAGGTAGCGTACTCGATAAGAGACATGTTCACACAGTTATGATCTATTCCTAAAACGGTGGTTATCCAGTTGGTAGATGAGATGAACGAGAGAATTACACTATTAAAAGGAAAAGGATTGCCACGTGGCATAAGTCTTAGGCCCTGTTTGGGAAGATTTTAGCAGCTTCTGCTTCTCCAACAAGCTCCATAAGCGAAAAGCTACGCCAAACGGTGCTGCTTCCTCTAGAATCAGAACTCCTCAAAAGCGAACAAATGAACTAAGTACAACACACAAGTTGGTCGAACGACGCTTCCCGAGCTTTTGCAGGCGCTAGAGATAAAAGTCCCATCGGAGTTGGGGTCATATTTACCCGCTTTTGCCACTTCTATATAAACCAAGCACCTCTCCTTTGTAGTTAAAAAAAGCACCTCTCCTTTTTTCCCTCTCCGCTCGCCCAAATCCAGCCGCCTCTGCTCGCCTCCGGCCTCCCCTTCTCCCGAGTCCTGACCGCAGTAGCGGCGCAGCGTCGATGGATCTGATAAGTCATCGCCTCTCCCCGTCGACCATCAGCTAAGAACGAGCTCCAGCGCGGCGAGGTCCAGCGACCGGGCTCCGGCGCCCCTTCTCCCTTCCCATCGTCGAGGTCCGGCGCCCCTCCTCCCTTCTCGTCGTCGAGGTTCGGCGCCTCTCCGTCCCGGCGGCAAGGTCCATAGCCCCTCCTCACCTTCCTTCGTTCTGCTGAACACGAGCAGCGACCTTCCCCTCGTCGCATCGAGGAACATCGCCCCCAGGTAGATCGCGTCAATATCTCCGCCCTGGTTCGATTTCCTTCCGCCTCGGCATGCAGTGAAGAGCCTCTTCTATCCCGGTGACGACACACAGACACAGTGAAGAACGCAGCCGGGCAGCCCAACGCGCAGTGATAGCCACTGCCCACTGCTCCAAATCGACGATGAGCTGCTTGTGGCCAATCCCGTTTGCAAGATCTGTTTTTTTCCTGACAACACATTCTGAATAAAATCAAGCCTATTGTTAACATAATAATCCCATTCTTTGATATCTGTACTTTATATTTTCAGACATGTTCCCGTCAAAAAAAATTCAGACAAGTATAATACAAAAGAGAAGTATAATTTCAGAAAAGTAAAATCTTGCTCCATTTTTCAAGGTTTTTTTTTATGCTTGATGAACATGTGGAAATATTCATAGTTATATTGAGTAACTGCATTTACGTGCCATGGGTAATCGACAATTTAGGATCAATTAGGCGTTCATAACTTTTAAGGGTATTTTAAACATTCAATCCATACAGGCTAACAGCTAGGTAACCAAAAGTAGCGTTACCAAACAGGCCAGCTTCTCGGATAGATTCTTAGACCAGCAGCTTTTCGAACCAGCTAGTCAGATTTTCAGAGAAGCAACTTTTGGAAAAGCTACAGCTACCCAAACAGGGCCTCTATCTCATTGGTAATTTTAAATAGACACAGGGACATTTGAATTTGAATCGAACTCGAACTTTAATTCGAGATGCATTAGGATTGCAGATGTCTGAAATATGAAAAATCCGACTGAAAATTGTGGCTGATGACCCTTTAGAAACTTATTAAGTAGTAGAGATTTTTCCCACCGTGTGGAAAGAAAACAAAGGAAAATAAATCATTTTTCCAAAAAGGTTGATGTAGGCTTGAGATAAACGTTTTTTTTACAAAATAACTCTATTATACCAGAACATTGTTTTTACAAACAAATGACTTTAAGAAATGTTGGGGATCGAAGCCCTCAACACAATACATATCGTCGGATTATTGGTGACGAAGCTCTCGTGTTATGGACGAAGCCCTCAATGCGTTGTTACACGTTGTTTGGCTTGTTCCAAGCCCTCAAGCTGAGTTCATCGTTGGCCGAAGTGTTACGTATCGCTGAAGCCTCGTAGCAATCCGCGGTGCTGGTTGCCGCGTCAGAGTATCGAAGTGCCGAAATCCAGTGAGCGTCTGCGTTGCTAGACTTGATGTGCGAAGAGGGTCTTGTTCTCCCAGTCGTCCATGGTGCCGGACGAAGGGTCTGATGCCGTTCGCGCCTCCAGTGATTATCGCCACCTTGCCCTCCAGTCTGCAAGGACGCCCATGATAATTTTGCCTCCGTAAAGGTGCTATGGTAGCTACTAGCAACATGGTGAAATGGGAAATAACTTTTCATACCTCCTTGCAGCAGCAGAGTTGCTTGCCATGGTTTATACTACTTCGGTGTTATAATGCTCTGTTGAAGAAGTGATGTTCTTGTTATAATAATAACACTTGATGGATGAGGAAAGGAAGTTCTAGGAGAACCTATCTTAGTCCTACTCTATATGTGGGCAATTTACCAAAGGACTCTCTCTCCTTGTAGGAAAGGAGACCCCTTACCCCAAGTATAATAGTGGAGCACCCCATGATGTAAATTACAAGTTTATTTAGAATAATAAACAGAAGGCTCCACCCTACATTGTGTCTCGCCTCTTGTCTACTTTTGTGTGTTGTTCTCTACCGTCGATAGCGTTATTACAACACGTTATCAGCACGCTCCGACGCTGAGCCGCCGAAGTCGCCTGGAGAAGAAGAAGAAGCCGCCGGATCTAAAGTCGCCGACCTCGGGGCGCGTGTCAGCGCATCATAAAGCGCGCTGCCGCCCCTCGGGAACCACGCCAACCTCAGGATCCGTGCCAACTCTGACGACCTCGACGTCTGCGCCAACATGACGCTGTTGGCGGGATCAGGAACGACTACACAAAGTCCTGAAGAACTGCATGTATACGCCCTACGCGGCTAAGTCCTTTGGATCTGTCCTACGCGATGGTCCAGTGGATGGTATACATGTTGAAGCAACTTGAATACTAAGGTATCTAGCATATCTACTCGATGCATCTGATCGCGTTGACTTGCTGCAGTCACGGATCGACCCCCCTTGCATATGGCCCTGGTTTTTCTAAACCAGGTTTTTGTTTCCCTACACCTAGCGTTAGGGTTCATCATCGAGTTGCTCGCATACACACAGTATGGTGGGGCTTGTAGCCACCACCGCCGCCGGCGCCTGCAACGCCGCGGCCACATACACAACAGGGAGGCACGCAGACCTCACACATGCATCACAGCATCAACAACAGAAAAAAAGAGGGGACAGGACCTAACCCTAACCCTAGCCGGCGAGATTGAACTCGCCGGAACCCTAGCCGCAACCCGTCGGCGACGAGCTGTACCTCAACGCCACCACGTCGAGCCATATCTCGACCTCGCCGAGACGTACTTCGGCTCCTCCGTTACGCATCTCGCCGCCGAGCTGCAACTCGTGCGACCCAACCCAAGCACGGATGGGGACTGGCGAGATAGGCTCGGACTCCGCCGTCGACCCTAGCACGGGCCGGATCTGCGCGACCCGCTCAACCTCCGCCATGTGGACCCGCAGCCTCCACCACCTCCCCACGTCACCGCACGCCGGTGGTACCTAGCCGCGGCTCCGCAAGAGGCCGCCAGCCCCGGATATGAACCCGGGGTCGCCGGATTTGACCCCGGGCCTCTAGATCTGGGAGCCGGGACCCCTCCGCCGCATGGGGGGCCCCGGCCGTCCTCCTCCTCGTATAGCGACGACGGTGAGCCGCTTGCTCACGCGCCGCCTCTGACCCACCGCTGTGCTCCCCGGATGAGAGCAGCGCACCGCCACCATCTCCTTGGCGACGAGCTCGATTGCACGAGCTTGCCCAAGGGCCGTTGCGCCGTGCTGCACACGGTCACCCAGCCCCCGACCTCCACACATCGCCGCGCCAAGGCTCGCGCCGCCGCCTTGCACCGCCGCGCGCCCGCCTTCGCTACTCGCCCGCTGCCGCAAGTGGAGAAGAAAGGGAGGGAGGAGAAGGGAATGCTCCGGATTAGGGTTTCACCCTGATCTGGGCCGTTCTTATACTAGCTGTAGCAGGCCAGGTCTCCTTTGGTTGGGCTGGGCTGGACCATGGTGGGCCGTAACGGGCCAAAAGCCGACCCGGTAGGCCGGCCTGATTCAGAAAATCGAAAAGAATTCAAGGAGAATAGAAAAATCTGGAAATTTTGCGAAAACCCCTTGGAATTTGAAGAAATTGCGGCTAGGCTATGAATTTTTACATAATCGACCCTAAAGTTTTCCAGATTTGGACCCGCAGTCCAAATTTTTTACAGATTGGTCCAGATTGTTCTGAATTACAATTTGACCCAGGAATTTTGTAAATATGATCCTAAAGTCTCTGGAAATTGTCTGGTTAGTGTTATTTTGCAGATAACACCTCGTGTTTTTGGGGAATTTATATCAGAAACATACTAACTTGTTGTTTTTGCTGTTTGAACCTCTTGTTTGTGCATATTTACTGTGTTCTTGATCTGAAATCTTGCATATCATGTATAATGAACTAAAACATGATAAAATGTGCCTTTAATCATAGAAACATGGTTTTAGGTCTTTCTTTGAGTTTTTGATCCACTACTTTTTGCATTCTACAAAATTGTTCAATAGAAGTAAACCTATGCACTTTTATTTGAACATCCTGTAGATATCTCAATTTGTGAAATATGAATTCGATGTGCTTGCCTTGAATGGTTTTAACTATTTATCTTAATCGGGTGATGCTGAATTCCTCTTGAATGAGGATATTGATCCATCTGGAATGGAGAAATCTCAGGTACTGGATTTCCTGAGTCATCACTTGAGTAATTCCCTGAAGAATGAATAAATGAATGAAAATAGTCCAAATGTCTTGTGGGGCTCTTTGAAGGAGCACTTTGAGAAGATTGAATCTTCCTTAAATTGTTGAGCGTGAATGGCACCACCTACGCTTTCAACATTACAAGACATTTGTGGATTATAATACCGTATTGTATGAGATCGTCACGCACATGAAGATTTGTGACGTTGAACTTGGTAAAAACAAGCTCATACATAAACCCTCTACCTAACACCTCAAGCTCGCTTATGTGAGCAGCCAGTTACCCTGAGTAATGACTTGAAGTATGATCAAGGGGAGAATGAGACGATCTTGTAGGATCATACGTCTTGTTACACTGGCTAAATAGCACCGAATGCTACATCATTCATGGAGAATGATAAGGGGAGGCTCAATAGAAGGCACCTGGGAAAGGTAAAGGCAAAGCCTGGCAATTCAAGAAGAATAAGAATGCCAAGGCTAAGCAGCCTCAAAGGGAAGCATACGGTAAACAAGATCAAGATAGTTATAGGTGTGATTTGTGAGACTGTTGATCTCCAATATACAAAACCCGAGGACTATATCCATTTGTCCAAAACTTCATGGTAAGAAGAAGAATTCCTAGAAGGAAGTCAACCTCATTAAAAGCATGTAGCTTGAAATTGAGGGAGTCTTCACAAACCATTGAAGAGAAGAATGAAAACATCTTGTAGATGGAAGGTACGTCACAATATGAGACCAAGAACCTTGAAGGATCAAGCTGCAATTGAGCTTTGGATGATAACCTCATGAATGAGGATAATCTTCTTGGCGATGAATTAGAAGCCGTGCATAGGGACTCGAAATAGTCCAAAATACTTATCTAGTATATGGTAATTATAGAAGTAGTAATGCAATTAGCTTTAATTCCTGAATTGAATTGAGTGGATTAATGTAATCTCTTGTAGAGATCTCGTTCTGATTACGATATAGCATGAAGTCTATATGTAGTTTGGTTTTGGCTTGGTTTTTCTTGCCTTTGTTTTATTACCTGAAGTATATTTTGTTAATTTTGCTTGGAATATATGAAATTTATGCTGAACATAATGATTTGCCAAGTCTGTTAGTATTAGTCATATGCAATGATATTTGTCCACTATGAAGCCACTCAAAACCTATAGTTGTGAGGTCACTCGATGTAGAGAAGAACTCATTTAGACCAAAAGAGGAACATGGGAAGTGTTGGCACCTGAATATCCCTATCTAAGTGCTATTGGAGCATTGATATACGTTGAACGGTACTAGACCCAATATTGCCTAAGCTGTTAATCTCTTAGCAAGATTTAGCGCAGCTCCAACCAGAAGGTATTGGAATGGCATTAGCAAGTCCTCAGATACCTTGAAGGTTATTGAATAAGTTCTTTGTGCAAGTATGTATAATGAAAATAGAAGCACATGAACTAATGCAAGTAGGTAGAATGGAAAACACTGGCATTATAAGTGATTTTGATATCAGTTTTTCCTTGAAATAGTGTGATCCTTCATATTATACTGAATACAACAAACTTGCAGATTCTATCATAATCTATCCTACTCACATGATCTCGAAGAATATTGTACATAAATAGTACATATGTGAGTATTCACACCAATTACTGCTATACTCGTAGTATAATTGCAGTCTATGATACATGAGCATTTTGTCATAGCGATGCAAGGTGCATCCAACGAACTTGTAGTTTAGTGATGGTGTGATAAGGGGGAGGATTTTTATTGATGGCATTGGAATATGTGGATATACTAGAAAATCAAACAGACATGATCTAGTCCTGGATGACTGGATTTAACATTACAAATGTTGGCAATCAAATATTCTAGAAAATATAATTCTTCGCATGTTTTAACATTATGAACTTATAGTTTCTTTTACTTTGAAGTGTTTATTTGACTTTGAAGTGTTTATTTAGAATTTGCATCTATTTTGTTGCGATGGATAAAAAAAGTTAGACATTATCATTGTCACTTTGACATGATAGAAAGTCTCCATTCAAAATACCGAGCATGTCTACTCACTGCATACATATAAGTGCGTGAATACCCAGTAGATGTTTTCACCATTTGCATATATGAATAGGCTCCCACTTGAAGATTGGTGATATAACATGGATATTATGTCAATTGAATGCCTATGATAGGGGATATCACTAGAGATTGTATGCTATAATGTCGGCATTAGGGGGAGAATGACCCAGAATAAATGCCTTACATTATCATTCCTTGGAAGCTTGAAGCAGGAATGTAATCACGCACTGAATATGCCATAAAGAAGCGTGTACGCATGTAGCGTAATGTCAGAATAATCTTGAAGAGAGGAGTAATCAGAAGTTAAGTTTACACGAAGTAAACCGAATACCGTGTGTGATATAGACAGGGACGCTTCTGCTTATATCACCGGTCGACTTGTTTGTCGTTGATCTAAAATCTATTGGGACGCCTTGGATTCTAAATCAATTGACACTTGTCAATGCAATTGCATGAAACTCTTCCATCTCATGAAGAAGAGAACACTTCGTTAAGAAGGATCAGAAACCTCATGGATGAGTAATCATCATGAGATGAGCAACCAACACCATAGGGCACACAGAAGTGTTGGGTATACAGAACATAATTTGAGAAGGTGTGAGAAGAAAATAGTTGTTAACACATTTCCTCATGAATTGCAATTGTTTCTCTTCTGCAAAAGAGAACCTGGATCCGGCAACAGAGTCCGTGGCATTAATGCCTGCATGCGTTACTATCGGGTCAATGAAAATGCAATTGAGGATATGAACCATAGAATGGTGAAAGAATATGGTAAGTCTCCTCAAAGACTGATATTCTCATACTACAAAAAGTCTGCTGCATCTCTGACAAAATATAAATATGCAGTTAGTCACTGGATTATGGAAATCCAAATGACAAGGTCCTTGAATAATTCCCGTACAAAATTATCGACATACAAGACTCTAAGATTATAATATCTTCTTGAAGGAGTGATATAATTATCACAGAGCATCTCTCGCAAGAGAGAATATCCTTGAAGGAAGGAGTCATGAAATGACTCCCAATTGAATCTTAAATAATACCATCTATCTCTGAAGAGAGTATAGACCCGACTATATGGGAATCATTATGCCTTAAAAGTATATGTACTCAGAAAGTACGAGCTAGCACAAGAATGGCTAGCACAAGAATGATGATTTCCTACATTACCACGAAAGGTAATATTGATGGTTATCCCCCATAAAATCAAGATTGATTAAAGAATTGTTCTGATCCTGAAGGATGAACATTATAGATTTGCAAATGATTGTCATAGCTTGAAGCAGGACATACTATATTCATTTGCGAATTGTCGCCCAGCATGTGGCATCTTGTTGGCGGTTCTTATGAGATAAAATTAAATTCATTAATTCCGCAAGCGCACGGATCACCATTGTAGCATTTCACCTTGGAGTATTCCAGGGTTATCGTATTTTATTTCCCCGCAGGGAAGCAGAGCAAAAGGGAGCTGAATAGTAGCAATGCATTGAATAATTTGGAGAGGAAATGTATCAAACTATAATTGAGACGGGGTAAGATAGGCATGATATATATAGGTGGCCCACACATCCTCAAATCCAAGGTGATAAAAGAAAACTGTAGTATACATTTGGGAGAGCAACGAGATAGAGTTAAGGCTACCTGTGTTTCATCTATTATTACTCTTTCTAGCAGTCAAGTCTACAAAGATTATCTACTCTAGCTAAGCTCATACACATACAAGTCATGTCGTTTCGGGGCCACACGTACTAGGTTAACCGATGATGCTAGTTCAAACCTAGGGAACTGTATGCTATATTAAGACCGTGCTGAATCCAACCCGGACGTGGTGGATTACAGAGACCGGTGCGCTGTCACATACACTCGCGGCTACCATCCTCCGTGGGGTTGGGTGCCAAACGTGCATAGGCCAAGCTCTAAGCGCCATGCTTACAACCCGCCTAGAGGAACTACTCTTGATCAACGGAGCAGTCCTATCTAAGAATAAACAGGCACAGATTTCACCCGACGTCATCACGACGAAGGCACCCTCTCGTACCCGCCTACTCCAACAATCACGAATCCCACGACAAGCCTTCTACGAGCACTTACTTAACAGAATAAATAAACTAGATAGAAAAGAATTACTAAACAAATAAATAAAGAACACACTAATTATGTATTAAATAAAATAATATCTCAAAGAGTAAGGATACAAGAACTATACCGAACTCCGAGAAGACTCCGGAAGCCCGAGAGAGCTCTCACTCTACTCTACTCTACTCTAACTCCCAAAGCTACTACTACTAAACTAAAGTAATGACACTTGGATGAAGTGTGATGGTGCGAGTTGCTTCTGAGGCCGGGGGTCCAATTTATAGCTTGCAATGGCGGTGAGCACCCTGCCGAAGCTGGAGAGGCGTGGCGCCGAAGTAGGCCGGCCGGCTAGGGGGGTGGCCGGCCGGCCGCCCAATTGTGGCGGTTTGCCACCGTCTTGCGCCTGGACGCTCCAGATCACTCCCTGAAGGCGGTCTGAAGGTCGGCTCCTCGCTGGGGTCGGCCAATTGAAGTGAGGGCCAAGTTAAGGCCCAAATGGCCCACCTTCTAGAATGGCGGTGCAATTCTGCTGGGCTGGCCTTGAATTGTGTGTTGTGGATTAGTTTCCAGCCCACTGGAGGAAGTCCAGGGCCTGCGGCCACCAGGTGAGGGCCGGCCGGCCTAGGGTGGGGCCGCCGGCCGGGGAATTCCCTGGTTGGGCCCACTTTCCTCCATTATTCACTCCTGCACCAAATATCCACCAAAACTTGTGGAGTAGCATTATTCCTATCTACTATGCATAAAATCTTGGTGTTAGCATTTATTTTACCGGTAGGGTGGCGGTCAAATCATGGTTTAATGACCGCCAACACATCTCAAGAATGCACTTGGATGGGAAGGAATAACATGATCATAATCTTGTCTTGACCTTTGAGAGACTACTGTTAGTCGTTTTTCGCACCCACTTATATACCGCAAGAGACGGTGTACATTGTAGCACTTTTTCCCTTAGAGTATTCCAAGGTTTAATATCGAACCACAGAGAACAACAAGCGGGACTTAAACTATTATTTAAACTACTAAATTAATTATGCAAAGATGTGTGTGGAAAGGGTGATTACCACTAGAGATGAAAGAGCCTGCGGTTGTAACAAGGTTATGAAGGGATTCTCTCCTATGGTTTGGGGTACTGGCATGCAACTCTAATTAATGGTCGGTTGATAGGTTTAGTATTCTACAAGACATTGTGGTTTCGTTCTCCTCTCGCCCTGTCACGACAAGGGTTAATAGTTCCCCACTGGTTTCTTGCACTATGTGATAATAACGTATTGATCAGATACGAAATAGAAGCATCACATAGACTGAACACATCAAAAGAATATTGTAAGTGTGAGAGTTACATAACCAATTTCCCTCCGCCCACAGAGAGAATATGAGATCTACTCACGCATCATACCTGCAACACTGAACATGGCTACAATAGGACACGGGATCTTGGCGTGGTCCCACAGGTGCCGATCGGCACGGCGGTGTGCCGGTCGGCACATCTTCCCTTTTGGTGGTGATGATGATCGGTGATCGCCGTCTTCGCCGCCACAACCTTCAACCTAGGTCAAAACCTCCGTATGTTTTTCGTCTCCCCCCCTGTTTCGTGACCCCGATCTTCTCTTTTATAGTTCCTTTCGATGTGGGCTGGATTTCACCGCTCTGACTCTGTCATTTCTTCTGGGCTTCATATTCCTCCGAGTGGGCTTCATGTTTGGGCTCGACCTCCATGGTGCCGGTCGGCACAAGGCCGTGCCGACCGGCACGGTCTTCAATCCTCTGTTCTTCGGGCCTCCGGCAGCTCTTTATCCGTAGTCCTCTCATTTTCACCTATTTCCTGCAAATCCTTCGAAAAAACAGAAACTACGCATATATATAATAATGGGGGTTAATTGTTAGCAATAATGACATAAAGGTATTAAAAACACCATATTTGTCATACAAAATGGGTACCTAGAAAGCACCAACAGCTCCCCCCACACTCAAATCATTGCTAGTCCTCGAGCAATCAAATGAAAATCATCACCGTGATTTCATCATGCTAAGAGGCAAAAACTCTCACAAATCTTCACTTAGCTATTGTCAATCATCTCATTAACTTTGTATCCCTCCACGAGACTTTCTCTCAGTTTTGAAAACAATTTCACCTCAAACTTGAGTCGACGAAATCAATCACAAGGCTTATCAAACAAATATTTTTGTCTCCCTTCATATCACGTAAGAAGATGCAGAAGCTTCAGACTTCACTCAATCGCTCAAAATGTATTTTTCCTTCCTCCCTATTCTATAGTAAAGGCTCTTTTGCGGATCTTGGAAAGTAGTATAACCAAATTGAATCGAACGAACTAGTCAACCAATTCGCTCAATCATGCCTTCTAAAAGGGAGTTTTCATCATGAGAATTCAGAATATACGCAAAGGATCAAGGGGAAAAGAAAACAACCCAGAATAATGGAATAGAATTAAGAAGGGATCAAGCTGAAGTATATATACAGATCGTTTTAGAATTTTAAACTCTTCCTGCAGCCTGCTTCCTCTGATATTCATTTTTCTCTTTCTTTTTTGACCCTTTTTTTTTCTTTATTTTTCTTCTGTGCCGATCGGCACGGTCTCGTGCCGGTCGGCACCCTGTTCATTTTCCTCCTTTTTTCTCTTTTTCTTCTATTCTTTATGCAGACTGTTAGCAGAGCATGTTTTCGAATCGAAATCTGTCTAAACTTCACATTTGCTCGTAAGTTGTATCAAGGAGGAGGGAGAAACACTGAAGTATCGGTTTATGGATAGAAAGAATTTGATGATAGATGGCTAGCAAACTGAGGTGAACAATGAAACTTCTCCCTTCTAGCTTAGTCGTAATCAAGAGCAAAGATTGACAAAGACGTCTTCCTATCAAAAGGTTTATGTGTAGGCTTCTCTCATCTCATTTGGCTTAGTGTAATAGGTACAAAATCAAATCCTTCGCTAAATGCCTTCAACTTATGATGATAGAAGGGGTTTTTCGAAAAGTGGATATATAAGCCAAGCGACTATTCAATGAACTCAAGTAGATTGGCAAAACGATCGTCAAAACAACATCAAGAATATGGGGGAACACATCGATTTCGACAACTAACACTAACTTTATTCAAGACATTGCAATAATTCTTGACCTCGAAGCTTAACTAAGCACACCATCTCAAACCTCTCTTAGAAAACTCTCACACTTTCACACACTAACGCAAACCATACTAAATCGAAACAAACGACCTTAAGAAGTGTAAGAACGAACCCCCACACTCAAACCTTGCAATGTCCCTATTGCAAGAAAAACACGAGACCAACCTAATCTGAAGTGGCATGCCTCCTCAACATGCTAAGATGCTTCGAATGTTCCGCATGAGAAAAGAGTAATCCGCTGCAGCCATGCTTTCCATGTCGTCAATTCTTATATCAATGTCCCGATGGTGCCTATAGCATCTCTCCATATCATAATAAAGGCGTTCGATGTTTCTTCTGCAGATTGGGCAACAGTTGGAGGAAGACATGACGCTCATCTCGCAGGGGCGAGTTCCTGTTAAAACCCCTTTGTGCCGATCGGCACTATTCCGTGCCGGTCGGCACGGACTCCATTTGCCGGACAGCGCGTCCCGCACTCCCTTGAGCTCCTGCAAGGCTTCCTGTAGCTCCTTCTGCCTGGTGGTCCGGCATCATAGGTTCTGGCTCGTCTTCCATTGGTTCCTCCTCGGGATCTTCTCCGGATCCTCTTCGGATCTTCTTCCTCCTTCGCAACAAAATTAGCTAATGGATGTTCATGCTCAGGAGTTGTCTCTATACAACTCCACCGATTCCGAGGTATATCTTGCTCGTGGCTTTGAAGAAAGACGAGCGGAACGCCGAACTCCCTCTACTACTTCTTTTGATCTCTTAGGGTCTGGCTCATCATCAGAAGAATCATCAAATATCTCAACGAAATCCAACCTTGGGGTCGTGCCGATCGGCACAATTGCCGTGCCGGTCGCCCGCGTGCCGTTCCTTTCAAAATACGCTTCTAGATCTGCAGGTTGCGTGCTCTATCTGTGCAGCGTTGTCCCTTTCAATACGCCTCTGAGTTTCATCATTGATCTCTTTAGGGGTCATGCGCCCGTGAGCAACGGGGAATCCATCATCAAAGACGAAAGTCGCAGAGATGCATTCAGGATCAGCTAGATAATTTTCAATTTGTCTCTGATGGTCTTTCTGACA